>JAOXNX010000011.1:500940-512065 GCA_028566075.1 Solidago caesia
TGTTATTAATATAACAAAAAAATGACATTAATTTCAAAAGCGTCACGAACAAATAATGTCAAACGAAGGATAACATATCAACCACAACAAAATAATAACGTACATAAGTATCCGTGACGGCTAAGTTTTTCCTTGTTGGTTGGCCACTACCACAACTGATAAGGATATAAATAATTAAATTATATGAGAAATATAATCATCATATATAAATTGAAATTTTCTCCAAAGCAAAGCAACATCATGTACCTAAAAATCTTAAATAACTTAAACGTCCATTTTCATAAATTAATACTTTAGGTCCTCTTTCCTTTGTACTCCGTGAACTTACATCAGCGACATGTCTCAGTGGACAGTCATGGAGTTCAAGTCAAATATTTTTAAGTATGTTCAAGCATTAGACTAGGAATACAATTTAAGTAGAACCAGAACTATTAATATTTTAGAAATAAAAATAGTGTTGTATTATTGTATTTTATTTTAACTTTTATGTTAAACAAGGAGATTATGATCGTGCGTTGTCGCGAGTATCTTTTTTCATAACCTAAAAGGCAGTTGCTTGTAATATGGTGCTTATATTAAAGCAAACAATGACAATTTGATAACATATAATAATACTTTTATTAATGCAAATGACGACATTTTGATAACGATAATATAATGCCTTACCAACAGTTACATTAACCAAAACAATGATACTTTGATAACAATTATATAATATCATACTCTATGTGAGATAACAACGTAATATATAATGATAGTTTTGATAATGCAAATAATGACTTTGAAAAAAATGATATAATGTATTACTATAAGTTAAATAACAACATAAAATATAACAATAAAACGGATAACAAAAATGTATAAATAAATATAGCGAAATATCAACACAAAATAATATTATAGTTTTATTAATGAAAACAACAACACTTCTATAACATCGACAACACTTCGATAACATTAATAAAACCAAGTTGGCAGGTACCGAAAATCATATGTCAATATAAATTTTTCATACACACCGTCATATAACAACGTCATATAACAACATAAGATATAATAATAATCTGCACAATTAATTGTAGGAAGCAAAAAAGAAATGAAAGCGTAATATCCGAAATAATTAGTTATAAAAAGGGAAAAAAAAACGTAGTCACTTTATTTAAAAGCATGATCCAGAGAAAAGAAGATAAAGCCAAAATTTTGTGAAAAAAAAAAAAACTAAAAGGAAAAACTAATACTAAAAATTAGATATAATTAATATTATATAAAAAATAAATATATTTTGATAAGTAAATTTGGAATTTTAATTTCAAAGGATTAATTTATATATTGGTAGATATGTTAACAATATAATAATAAGAGTTTAATTATATTAGGTATATTTGTTTACTAATTTAATAATAGTTTTAATTTAATTTGAAAGGATTAATTATATATTGGTAGCTATGGTAACAACATAATAATAAAAGTTTAATTATATTAGGTATATTTGTCTATTAATTAAAATGATAGTTTTAATTACAATTTCTTTTATTATATCGGTATATTATATTATAAATTTTTTTTTTTGAAAGGTAATATTATATTAAAAATTAATAATTAATTAATAGAATTAAAAGTGACAGATATGCCACGTGCCCACGTGAAGGTAGAGGAATACTCAAATTCAGTTCATGGCTTCAAATAACGGGCGGCTCTTTTACCAGAAAAAGAATATATGTTATGTGATGAGAGTATCAAAATACGTGTAAATGGTATAATTACCATCTTTAGGGAACGGGAAGTGATCCGTACATCATTAGTTTTTGACCGTATACCACTAAACATGTTTTATAATGTTGTACTGTACAACACTGTAAAACATGTTTGATGATGTATAGCCAAAAACTGATGGTGTACGGATCATGACCCTTAGTGAACTCAATGAACAGTAACTTTATTAATAGTCAGTGAAAAGTAATAACCGATGTGGTATCATCCGATTTTGGATTTTGTTACATTGCACCTTGTTTCACATGGATTTTGTCACGTCACGCCTCATTTTTTGATTTTTTTTTTTGGTTTCTTCCACAATTTTTTTATTTTCTGATTTTTTTATTCAATTTGCATCCAATGCCAATGCAGATTTTTACGTTGTTCCCATTTAAGACTAAAATTCAAGATATCGTCACTGTTTTTCAAAAAATCTTCAAGGCTTTTATTAGAAGCAAGCTCGTATACAAGGATCAACTCTTGACCATTATCACAAAAGCCAAGAAGAGAGACGATGTTGGGATGATCACAATTAAAAAGCATCTTAGTTTCTACATCGAACCCTTGCTCACCAAGCTTGTCTTCTCTAGCCGTTATGCGTTTTAATGCTATGGTGCTGCATTTCTTTTGAAATTCACTTTTATTCTTCCCATCTGTTAACCGTAAATTGTTTCTATCATAATGATCAAGCTTCGCTTGGTAGACCGTACCAAATCCACCTGAGGCAATGTCATATTTTTCATCATAATGTTTTGTGGCCGACAATATATCCGAAGAAAGTGGGATCTTTGTGTGTTCTAAGTTTCCACCCTACAATAGTGAAAAATCAGATGAGAAAGCCTGTTTGAATATGTTTTTTTATTGATACGTTCAGTTTGGTCTTTTTAAGACAATATAAAAAGGCTAACATTAACTTGGACACAAAGCTAAGATCCTGAATAAAAGGATCTGAACAAATGCATACTAGGAAACTAAATAATAATAGATGGAAACTAAATATACGATCCTTTAATTTCTGACCCATTTGTTTTTTACATTTTTGGTTTTTTTTGCCTATATTGATACGACACATACTTATTGTGTGTCTGTGTGTTTTTTTCTCCCTAAATATACATATTTGGTATGCCAAACTTTTTGACATGATTATGGTAAATTTGATATGCTCAAGTTTTTAGCTAACATATCGCTTTGTTTTGGATTTTTTTTTTGTATGTGTGCTTTTTTGTTTTGTTTTGATTTCTTGCAGGATTTTTTTTCCCGGTTTTTTGTTCTATTCTTGGTTTCTTACACACTTATTTTCCTTTTGGTTTTTTTTTGGTGTTTTGATTTTTGCTTTGTTATGCATTCGATATTGTAAATTTTTTTACGTGGTTGTGACGTTGCCCTTAAATAAATGTATATAAATCCATGTATACAAAACAAATATATACCGCTGTTAACTCCAAACTACCAAATTTATATCTATATTGATCAATCGTTGCTGCATAAAAGCCTTTCATATCAATAACGAATGAAAAATCAAAGCCGCGCAACGCGCAACTGATTTATATTATAATAAAAAAGTTTATTGTAAACTATACCTACGAAAGAAGCCTCTTAGGGCCTCCATTTGTCTCCACCCAAATTTGTATGTGGTCGCCCATAAAAGCCTTCTTTGATGCACTTGAGGTGCATGTAATGAGTAAATTCGAGTGAATCATAAAGTAAAATTAGATGGATGTCCGTGACGACAATGGTGGTAGCGGTGATTGGTAGTGGTGGTGACGACGACGAGTAGTGTAGGTTATTAATGTATAGTTTAGTTATTTTAGGATTTAAGGGATAGATGTTGTAAATTAATTCATTAAAAGTATTTTTGGTATACCATGTTTGTTAGATTTGTTGATTGTATAGAGGTATATTTTGGAACCATGCTTTATATAGGAATATAGATATGACTTTCACAATTTGATGCACTTGTGTTTGCTCATTGATGCACCTCGAGTAAGCCTTAAATGTGTATCAAAAAGTAAAGGCCAAATTGTATTTTAGTATCCCAAACTTGATTAACTAGGTTTTTTAGTACCCTGAATTAGTAAGGGTGCAAGATACTATCCTGGACTTAGAAATTTGATATACATTAGGCCTTGACTCGGTCATATAATAATATAATATCCACATGCCTCTTTCCTGTTAGTTTTAACAGTGTAAGTTAGAGCTTTTCATATTCCAATTTAATGCCTTTTCACATTGTATACTCAGATTGTCATTAACATATACGTATATGTATATTATTCAATGTACTCTTTATATCGACACCCATGATTTCTTCCAAATAAATTTGGATCTAATTTGGTTTATTCGATCTACATTTTATATCTACACCCATGAATTCTTTCTAATAGATTGAGATCTAATTTGGTTTATTGATGCATTGAAGTCGATTAACATATGAACGCTGGAAACAAAGGTATATCGCCAGAAACTATGATGTGTTGCCAGAAAATATGATTGGTTGTCGTAAAATATGGCATGTGACGGTAAAAAAAGCTTGAATAACCTCATGAGTAGTGGATATTTTCAATTGGAAAATATGGTGGCCCTTATTATTATGACACAATATAGTTAGTTTTTCAATAATATGGTGACCGAATCTAGGTATAATGCAATAATATATACCAACTTTCCAAGTCCAGGGTACTATCTTGCACCCTTAATAATTCAGGGTATTAAAAAACCTGGTTAACCAAGTTTGAGGTATTAAAATACACTTTGGCCAAAAGTAAAAAATATTTGCATCAAAGAGTAAAGTTGATTTTAATAATTTATTGCAAATACCTTTTATGCCATGATGCATGTATCAAATGATAAAGTTAGTTTGCATCTATAGTCATGTTCATCAAAGTATTAAAATTTACTGCATCAAAAAGTAAATTTACTGGAAGATTTCAAACTTATGTTGGACTAAGGACTATGATGGAAGAACAAAACGGGAGGAATGGTGATTAAAGTAAAGTTCTAAGAGAATGAGGACTAAAGATGAAGGGCCAACATTCTTGTTGCTAATCCTAACCCAACCATTTGGGTTAATCATTTGATAAAAACCATAAAGCATCTCCCAACGATATCACCATCCTTATCTTATTCTCATTGCTATATCAACGCCACGCCATTTAAAAAAAAAAAAACCCATCAGAACATGGCCCTTACCAACAATACCCTCATTCCCACCCCATTCTCGTTTCTATTTATTTTTAATACAAATATAAATAAAAATAACATTACATTAATAATTAAAATTAAGCATTACATTAATAATAAAAGTTACATTACATTACAAAAAAAGAATAAAATTAGTTCTTAAAAATTAAAAAACTACTAGTCAATAAAGAAAAAACTGCTCGTCGGACTTATCGTCATCGTCGTTGCCGGCCGCATAAAAAAGATGACCAAACTTGTCTTCTAAAGATTTTCGATACGCGATTTGAGCTTTCAAATCTTTTTTTGACAAACTTTCTGGAATCGGCCTACGCAAATACTTCATCGCATCCATAACTTGCTTTCCTTCCCTCACTTTATCAAGTCGTGCCAACACCTCTTGTTGCATCTTCACCATCATTTCAATTATTTGATGCGATTCGTTGCTCGAATACCGACCGGAAGTTGCATCCGATGAACTTGCAGTCTTTCGGCTAACATTGCGCCCCGATGCTCTCCTAATCGGGTCGTCTCGGAATAAAGCGTCCAAATCCAGGTCGGCGTTGGGGTCTGTGTTGGAGCCGTCTCGTCGTCGTCCAAGTTTATTGTTGGGCTTGACCGTTCTTCCATGACGCCATGTTCATCCCAAAACTTTGGGACACCTTTGAGTAACTCCATGCAGTTCTCGTAAAGGAACGCGATCTCGACTACTTTTTTGTAGCGGGATTTGCGGCATCCATTACGGCTCTGTCGTCGGCACCGCTTGCTTGGTGACGGTCCATTAATGGCCCATGAACGCCTTCATCGCTACCCAAATCTTGGTCCATTTTCCTTGTATTTGACTTCGTGTACGGGGTTCGTCTACAAAACTTCTCGCCAATGGAATTCCAAAAGGCGGCGTCGTTTGACCGTTTCCGAGGATGGAGCCTTCAGAAGTCGCGACACAACTTTTTTCCAATACTAGATTCTCGTTGTTATTCCACGCCCTTTTGACATAAACTTTCTTCCCCTTTTTCGATGTGTCCACCCTCTTCTTTCTTCCCTTGACGTTTTTTGGCTCCACATCTACTTCTTCGGCTTCGTCATAGTCTGAGGCGATACTAGTATCTTTGTGTTCATTTTCGCCGACCACAAAATTAAAATTTGATGTTTTTGGGTCTTATAGTTGTTGTTGATGTTGTTGAAATAACCATTGTTGTTGTTGTTGAAGTTGTTCCCAATTTTGTGGAACACTAGGACGTAAACCCATATGTTGAAAGGTTGTAAGTATGGTGCAAAAGCAAAACCCATTTGTTATGGCTGCCCCATATTCATATTGATTGATGGGGAAGGGTTGCTCGATTGACCTTGCAGGTTGGAAGAAGAGCATGCCGGTGACCCAACGTCGATTAAGTTTTGCAACATATCATAACCAATGGATCGAGGGTCGAAGCCTTTGTTGTTGTGATTTGACATGGTAGGTGTTTTTGTTGAGTGGAAAGTTTATTATAGTTGTTTTGTTGATGTTAAAGTGGAAGTGTATTGTATATATAAAGGTAAAGTTGTTTTAGTAAGATAATAAAAAAAGGTTAACGGCTAGAAAGCCGTTTGAAATAAAAAAAACTTAGAAAAAAAAATTTGGATTGCCCAGAACGCCGTGAGAACCGCGTCGGTGCACAAGCCAGAACGGCTCGAGAACGTGAATCGTTGGGTGAGGCCTAAAAAACATTTTTTGGATTCATTCATTCGATTATTGTATTGTTTGATTATCACAAAGATAATCATTTTGTTTGTATTCCTTTGGCTAATAATAATCTTGTGATTTATTGAATTTAGTTTGATCATTGATAATAGTTTATATTGAAAGTTATTGATTTTGAGTTCAGATTTGTGTTTAGATTATTGATATTAAGATTTTATAGAACGTTAGCAGGCAAGGATGCATACCATAGAATCCTTTTTACATGTTAATCCATCCGCCCCATTTTTATTGTCCACCAATAAAAAAAAGTGAGATTTAAGATAAGTAAATTTAACGTAGTATTTAGCTAACAGAAAGTCCATTTTACCTTCACATTTAAAGATAGCTTGACTTTTGTCAATAATTAATAGGAATGTCAATGGGACGGGTTCAGGGCAGGTAGTACTATACCCGAACATGATAAGCAAAAAGGGTACTCGAACCCGACCCGATTAAGAATGACAAAAAAAAAACCCGTACCCGATGGGGAACCCGAAACCCTACTTTTTGGGCTGAGTTCGTGTCCGGGTTTGTGGGTCTCGGGGCTGGGTATGGGATGATTAATTATTTTATTTTTTTTACGGATTTCCAAGGACGGTTTTAGATGCAAACCCGTATACCCGAAAACCACCCGAACCTATATACCCGACTAGTATATATTACATTACATAATAATTATATTTCTATTTCCAATGGGTATCAAAAAGTGTGAAATGCTAATTAGTGTAACACGTGCTAGTTTAAAAGAAATCACATAAATATTTGTAGTTAGTAAACGGATTTCAAAATATAAATACGATTAACGAATCCCCAATTATCCGTGGAGAAACCCGATACCCGACAGTTTGTAAGTAAACGGGGACCCGTCGGGTCCAGGTCCAGGCTTGGGATGAAAAATTTTAATCGGGTCTGGGTCCTGGAATATTTAAACCTGACCCATACCCGGGCCGTTGCCATCCCTAGACCCGATACCCATCAGGGATCTTATCGTGGCATCCTATCGGGCAAATGGTTCACCCAAAATCGACCCAATACCCGACACTATATCCGAAACCCGACCTAAATTCATGAATAAAATTGATATGTTTATTCATATAAAATAAACACCCATCACGTATATACAATATTTTTTGAACATGTCAAATATAAATTTGATTTGTTTATTTATACAAAAGATTCAAACGTATTAAATTAAGCAAATCAAATTAAAAATCACCAAAATTATAGTCCTTGTGGCACTATTAACTTACTAATACTGTGAAAAAATATATATATATATATATATTGCGGGTCGGGTCGGGGAAGACATGCCCAGTCCTTGGCTCAAATGGGTTCGGGTATCGGGTTTTCACACCGGGTTCAGATATTTTTTTTGTCACGCCCAATAATTAATTAAAGAAAAAATAGTAAAACGAATAAGTACTTAACGAAAGATTACAATTATTTTGAGATAAACATAAATAGTAAAATGTGTAATAAAAATGGGACAAAAGAAGCATAGGATAAATGAATTTTTACGTGTACAACCCCTACATATACATATGTGTGTATGACATTTTGAGTATGTTTGACAAGGGCTTTTAGAAGTTTAAAATTCAAAGCTTGTAAAAATAAGCTTTTTATTAAAAAAAACTACAGTCGTGTTTGAATATGATATTGAGGAAAAAAAATCGCAGCCCCGAAAAGCTCATAAAATCCTTAAAGATCTTTAAAATATAAGTTTTTGTAAAAAGAGTTGAAAAAAAAACCCCGAAAAAAGTCCCAGCTACAAGCTCCAGTTCTAACCCCTAACTCCAATCATGATAATTATCCAAGAACAATTTAATGAGAAAAATACGGAAAAACATAACAATAAAAGATAAAAGAAAGCGGATAAGGTAAGTTCTAGCCCCAAAATAAGGAAATGGAAACGAGAAGGTAATTTCTCATGCTATATTTAGAAACTTTAAACAAATCAAGTTTATTAAATTGAAACACATATCCAAAACAAAAGTAAACGAATAGATGAATTTATTGTGTTTATGTTTTCTGTGAACTTTATGTGAAATCATTTTTACATTAAACATTTACGGAACTGTTGTAATTTAAATTTGAATATCTATGAAAACATTAAATATTTGAGTTGGTGTCTGTTGCTTACTACATATTCCTAGGCTTCTTCATTTATTTTATCGATCGACTCAACACTCTAAATTTTTTTAGTTAAATGCTTTTGTTTGATCTCCAGAAGATCAATTTGAATTTAAGGATAGTACAGAAAACTCAATCATCTATACATATACAAGCAAAAGAAGTCAGCATGACTGACGGATGCGTTTAGAGTTTTTCTCAGGTCATGAGTTTGATCTTTGCAGGTGACATGCATGTTGTGTTTTTTTTTTGGAGATGTCACTTTCATTCACCATTACATGGTGAGCTGGATTGCAATTTGAAACATCCCTTTAAAAAAAAAAAAAACCCTATACATATACAATTAACAACAATTATTTTGAAACAAATGAAATAAAATAAAATAAGTGACAATTTTGAAACAGAAATATATTATTATATATTACACACACATGTTTAGTTGTACAACATTCCATCATGATCCTATAACTTATATTTTCAAATGACAAAACTTTTATATGCATTAACATCAACAATGTGTTCTCAAATTTTTTCGATTTTAACCTGATAAAAATTAATTTGTAAATAAAGTATATTCATTATCCATAAATTGAACGTGTTGAACAAATATATATGGTCTTCCATTATGTTAGGGAGGCTAAATTGAAAGTCTCAGAATGTTTTATTTCGAAACATATAAAAAGTCAACACCTATTTTTAATTTCAATAAAATCCATGTTTTGATTTGAAACATTCCTTCATTTTTGTTATTGTTACATTCTCAAATATATAGTTTGTATAAAAATTTACCATGTTGTAGCATTTATTGTTTATCCTTCATTGTTGTTACAACAATTTTGCCAACTATCGCGCTTTTAATTCCAATACAAAACACGTGAAGAAATTAAAAATCTCAATATCTCCTTACTTAAAAGACCAAATGACACAATATATATATATCCTTAAATTATTATTTCAAAGTAAAAACTTCGATACAATTAAAATCTCATCAATTAATAAGAAACCAACTACAAAATTCCCAACAAAAAAGAAACACACATTAAAAGAAAACGATAATGAAAGAATATAATTTGAGTTTTTGATAAAAAAAAATTTTTGAAAAAAAAAAGAGATAATAATAAGAATAAATATCAAAATATGAATGACAAAAATTCTTCCATGATCTTGCTATATCTGAAGTGGCCTTATAGCATGGAGTACTTGATTTTGATTAAGAAACAAACACGGTCCCGTGGCCGCCACTCTCACGGTGGTGTTATACATATAACAACCACATCCACCACCATCCACCACCTCACCACCACACTCATCATTATCATTATTAACTACATTCTCATTAACATTCTCATGGTCGTCATCAGGACACAGCTCATTAATATTAATATTATTGTTATTATTATTAACGAGCTGAAGAGTAAGACGACCATGTGACCTACGTGCCATAAAATGAAACTTAGGACTCTCAACTTTTTCTTCGGTAATAACCAACCTTTTATCATTAGTGTAGTAACGTTTCATGACGGTCGAAGTTTGTATTGGCAAAGGTGGTGGAAGTTCCTTTCGTGTACACGACGTTCTTCTTCGATTACTTGTTTCACAAGGTTTTCGATTCATGGCCACCTTAGAACAAGACAAAGATGGCTCAATATCAGTTTCTAGATCAACACAACTCTCCATTCCAATATGATCACCAAGATCACTTGTGTACATTGTATGTATATATATATATATATATAGATAAATGTATATAAATATGTGATACTATACTGATGATTTTTTTCTTTTCAATATGTATTATTTCGACAGAGATAAAAGAGAAATTGTGTGGTTTGGATGGGCGGTGAGGAAGAAATAAAGGGGAGATTATATATATATAGGGATAGAAATTAAAATAAAAAAGAGATATTATTTTGGTGACAGCTAATATATTTTGATATCTAATAAATTTGGAATTAATTTTTACATTTATATCAGCTAAAAATAATAAATGCATTTTCCATGTTTGAAATTTATTGATTCAATCTTATATTTTTAATTCCTTTTATAAAATTTTGAATTTAATTATTTAAGAAAATATTTTAAAAAAATAATTATCTAAACTACCTAATAAATATATAGACATATTACTAATAGAAAATATGTTTTTTTTATAGAAAACATAAGAATCAAAATTATAATTAAGTTGTGAAGTTGAATTCACTAACCAAGTTTATATCTTAAAAAATAATTATCTAAACTACCTAATAAAGCATATGCTTGGTGTCTTAATTTTCAAAAATTTTAAACATTTCCTTATTTATCATATCATTTACTATCATTTAATATTTATATTATTCATATATTAAT
>JAOXNX010000011.1:554717-569713 GCA_028566075.1 Solidago caesia
AATTAATATACAACATCTACCCTTTAATTTCTAAAATAACTACACTACCCCTTTTACATTAATAACCACACCACCACTGTCGCCACCGCCGCAGCCACCACCGCCTCCACTACACCGCCGCCGCTATCATCATTGCCGCTGCATCACGCGGGCATGCGTCTAATATTTATCTAAATATACCTATATATATATATATATATATATATATTTTAAATCATTATTAAATATAAAATAATAATATATAGTCCAAATATAATTGTTATATATATCTTTTTATTTATGTATAGAGTTCGTATAATTCAAAACATAATTTCTCTCTTTCTAAAAAATCTCACACTGACAATCCCAAATTCCCAATTAACATATCCATCTCTGCCCCACGCTTTATGATCTTGGATCATTCACCTTTGCACCTATCAAAGAAGCTATCATGTCAATGTTCAGGTATATATAACTTATGTATCTATATTCTTGCATGTTAGATTAATTATGTTAAATGGTTATTTGGATCATATAAATTTTGTATCTATATACAATTTTTATATATTTATATTTTGTATTTATGTATATATACATCATCGATTTGCATGTTTGATTTAATATAAGCTATATTATGTCTTGATAAAAAAAATGTGTTTATGTTGAATTTTTCATTACGTATTTGTAAATATATTAATTTTCAGTTTGTGTAAGAACTCTATTTATTTATAGTTGAGATAATTTTTAATTAACGTACTAATTAAATTTAAGAGAGAAACAATTATTAGTAGATACTTATTTATTATTATTATTATTTTAAACAATAAACTTTACATCTAAATACACCAAATAATCCTAAACTATTCCATTGCCAAGTATTGAACTTGGTCTTTACTCTAAGTGGCAAAGACCTTTACCAAGTGGGCTAACCCCACATTGACATTCAGTGGATACTTATTTAATTTATGGAAGTTTTAATTTGGGATTAGTCCGCTCGTAAAGCGAGTGGGACACCCATAGTTTAAAAAAAAAACACTCTATTTTATGTTTATAATAATAACAAGTTCAAGTTCACATATCTTTCCATGCTGACTAGGGATGAGAATCGAGCCGAGTTGTTCTCGAGCTATTAGAGCTTGAGCTCATTTAAACCAAGTTCGAGATTAACTGTTTTGAGCTCGAGTAATTAAACGAACGAGCTTAAAAAAAAAATTCTTTTTTGGCTCGGATTGTTCGAAAGATCGTTTAATTGTTTAACGAGCGAGCCGAACGAGCTCCACGAGCTAGTCGAGCCTTCCGTTATATGGTTAAGAATACTCATTATATATCATGCCAGTAATAAGCAAATTGGAACTGAAGACCTTCAAGTTATATGAAACACACTATTAAAGTGAGTTTTATGAGTTTTATTAAATACAAGATTAGTTTATATATGATCATAAATGAGATTATTTGAACTCTTGTTCAAGTAATTAGACGAGTTTATCGAATTCAAGGCTGGAAATATAGTTAACAATTTAAAAAAAAAAAGATAAACGAGTATCAAGCCCGAGCTCAAATGATAACAAGTCGAGTCGAGCTCGAGCTCAAACACATTTTTGGATATTTATACGAGCTCGAGCTCGATTCAAGTAATAAATAAACAAACAAGCCTAAAATTCCTGATACTTGACTCGGCTCGTTCTCACCCCTAATGTTGACAACGACATTTCGTTTTAGACATGGAACCCAATGTTGTTTTTTAGTTGAATTGGATTGTTTATCAGAAATGGTTCAACTGTGGTTGATTAGAAAAGCCTATATATTCATTAAAAACACTACTAAAATTTAAAATTTAAAACAAGGATGCTAAAATTGTTATAATCCAACAAAAACTGAAATTCATTCTTAAAAATGTTGGACGGGTTTGGCTTCTAATGAAACGGTTTACGGATCAATGTCGTTTACTAGAAGCCGAGGATACAAACGTTCGTCAACAACTGCCAGGACAGTTGAACTTGGAACTACCAAAAGAATCAACAGCTTCATAAACAGTGAGAAAGATGCAGTCTCTTCCGACTTTATCAATGAACTTTGCGAGCTTTAGCTTGTGAATCACTCGCCATTTTGGGCTTGTAATGACTAACTGCAAACAAACATTAAAATGTCATCTACATTGTGCAGTACAAGTAAAGGCGTAAAGGTTAACTGTGGACTATATCAACGTGAGAGTAAATAGTTATCAATCACATCTATAGGGATATATAGGGACGGGAGACCTGTGACCGCCACTGGCTACTCAAACATTACTACAGTACATCACATAGTGATAAGCTTTTAAGTTTTAACCAGCAGTGATCAAATCGCCGAAGTCACTGATAAGGATTTTTCTTGTAGTGAATTCTTATAAGGGGATGATAGTTTGATATCAAATGGAACAAAAAGAATATTTGTTCGAGTTGATGATTAGAATCTCACTTTGATGCCTTTTGAGAGCAACTTCTTATTGATTTCTTCCAATGCAATAATTCCAGCGTAATCAATATTCGTCACACCTACAAAACCCATGAGCAAATCATGATCCTTTGATCAAGAAACATAGTTTGTCATATATTATGGATTAAGTTCGCTTACTGGACATGTCGAGGATTACTCCAGTGATAGGTGTTTTGATAGCTTTTTTTTCTTTCTCTTCCGTTACCCATTTCAGTATCCTTAAGGGATTAACCAAGATTAGTAAATACAGAACGAAAAAAGACGATGAAACACATTTCTTGATTAAGTTTTCTGTAAGTAAACATAGCATATCAAACATTTACCTATCTCAGAGGGGATTTGCATTTGTAAAGCAAAGAAAGCCAGAATTGAGGCGGATTATTAGAACACCTGTAACCACATGAACCACAGGATACTGATCAACTTCACAGAAGATATCTGTTCCTGGAAGCCTCCCTAGCTCTTCCACACGAGGTCGTAAAGCATTAAGGTTTATCTTAGCAAATGAAACAGCAACCTGTGGAAAATGAAAGCCGTTATCGTTCATTAAGATATGTTCTTACTAGTGATAACGCTATTGTAGCATTCTGTTGCTCAAACTCGAGTACAAACTTCGTTTATTTACACAACCTATAGTCTAAGTTTAAACAGATTTACACAAAAAATATTTAGACAACATTTTGAGCATCTGAAGAACATTTCTTTATTCATAAGAGGACTCCGATCATATTTCCCTAAAAACCATACATTAAAAAGGCAGAACTGTCGATATTGAATCCAAGCAAAACTTGATATTTTGGTCAGTTATCTGTTCTCTATATACATTTGGATCCCAGTCACAAGATGATTTTCAGTTATGATCATGGAAGAACTACTCTGTCATGTTTCAGTGTCGTTATTTTAGAAATGGAAGCACCTTCATAAGGGCTCAATCCACTCGATATGGTTTAATTTATAATATTTTCGTTGGCTAAGAATAGCAGCCATTTTGGAACCAAATATAAAGTAACTTATAAGTCTAGCATGCTTACTGCAATCATAAGTCCTATCTCTACCGAAGCAAATAACACACCAAAGAAAGCTCCAGCACAAGCCAAAAAGTCCAATTTGTCGACTTTCCAAATATTATAAGCTTCACTACAGTTGATCAACCCAGGGAGTGCAGATAAAATAATTGATGACAGTATAGCAACTGGAGTGTAGTATAAAAGCCCCGTAAACAGTTGCAGCATTACAACCACAGTGATAGCCATGACTACATTAGACATTGCGGTTTGGCAGCCAGCATAAAAGTTAACAGCAGTCCGTGCAAATGCACCTGAATCAATTAAGCCCATACCGGGAGTATACGTTAAATTCATGTTTCTTGTTAGTTTTTGGCTTCGTCTAACTTGTATTTTTACATAATAGAGCGCATTTGATACTGTCAGGTTGTATCTGAATATATAAAACATTCAAACGCATTTTTCATATTTCAAAAAGAATCCAAGGTCCTGTACTTTATTGTATTTTTTGACTGGGTAACAATTGCCCTTTTACCCAAAACGAATCCAAGGTATTACATGTATCTTAATATTTGCACTCAAGCGGAAGTTAAGTTTATTAAGTACATGAACTACCTGTTGCCACATAACAAGAAGACATAGATCCAGCAATGTTCATGAATCCCATAGCTATCATTTCTTTATTCCCATCAATGGTATATCCATTGATTGTTGCAAAAGACCGGCCAACAGCCAAAGCTTCCTGTAAATATATTGCCAAAGAAATTTAATAACCCCGATAAAATCAACTCTTTTAGTACTATTGATTAGAAAGATGTACGCATTGTTTCTATTTTTTGAGCTACAAAAACCGTTAGAGCAATGATGGCACAAACGAGCCCGATTCTAACTGACTCCCAGAGGTGCGGACTGTTAAACTGCAGCTGACTAACTGAGCTTGGATTTAATCCTCCTTTGACATGTTTAATTATTTTAACTCCATGTTCATCAGCTCTCGTTAGGTAAACAATCACGGTGGAGAGAATGACTGACACTAGAGGAGCAATAGCTGGTAACCAGAATAACTTTCTGTTCCTTTTTCCCTGAAAATTTAATGGTGCGAACTAACATAAAGCACAACTAGAAATCATATGTAAGGAGAGTTTAAACTTGTTTTGCTTACAATGAATCGCGTGATAAAAATGAAGATGAGGAACGAGCATCCAAGGATAAAATTATGAGGAGACCACTGTTAAAATGAGATGACTGTTTAGCTATGGATTGATTTGAAGTAAGAGTAAAAAAGATAATCATAAAGCAATTCCCTATGGAACACCCTGCAATGACTTCTGGGGTATGAAAACTTCATTTCATATATTAGAAAATAAAAATGTCTAGCAAAAAGAAAAAGAAAAGGCGAAATCTTACTGAAGTCTTGAATGATTTAGCAACAGCAATCAACACAGAAACAACATCAGTTTTTGTGGTGAAATGGCTTATGGCAAGCAAACCTTTTAGCTGTTGCAGACCTATGACAATGGCTGCACCTGCCATGAACCCCACGATAGCCGCTTGTGACAGAAAATCGATGAGAAAACCCAGCCTACAAATCAATAACATTAACGACAGATAATTACAGAGAGTAATTGCACTGGAAGAGCACTCGAATTGCATAAAGCAAAGAAGATTAAACAATACCTGAACAATCCGAAAAGAGCTTGGAACATGCCGGTGAAGAAGGTGACGGTGAGCACAAGCTTTGTATAGGATACTGGATCAACCACAGGATTTACTACTTTTGATACCATGGCCGATATCAGAAGTGAAACCACCGCCACTGGGCCGATGGCTAACTCTCGTGAAGTCCCCATAGTCGAATATATTAAAGGAGGCACAAGACTAGTATCTATGAAAGTATAACAGAACATATTTGAAAAAAACAAAATGAGCTAGAATCCTTATTACAAGTCAAATCTTTGAAAAAATGATCTTGTAACATAGGCCATATTGAGGTTTAAGTTGAGCTAAAGCAGCATATCCAATGCTCTACAAAACTTAATTCCAATTGTTTCTTAAAGAGAGAAAGAAATTTGATATATATTGCTTGTTAAGTGTGTCTTTTGGTCAAGAAATATACCTGGGGTATGCATAAGCTGGCAACGGTTAACCCTGAAAGCAAGTCACTCTTGAACGTGGAAAGCTTGTAGTCCTTAGCCCAGCTGAGTATTGGAAACACAGAATGCAAAAACGCCACGACCCGAGCGAATGGAGGTTGTGACGAACTGAGTGTCTTGTTATTCCTACAAAATACAGTATTTCTGATCGAACCAAGAATTTCTTGGCAAAAACCAGGAGGGTCAGGTGAATCAAGAACCCATTTGGTCCGTTCAGTTATCCGCTGATGGTCCTCAGGACTAAGCTGTAACTGATCCTGTCTTTCAACATGAAAGACATGATCAGTTGCAGCAATAGAAATATCATTTGGCAATGATGCAGCCATTCTTTTGTTTCTTTGAAGTATTTAGGAAATCCAGATGCGAGAATCAAATCATATTCTGGAGTAAGACGTGCAGTTTCTACAGGAATGTCGTTACAGGACTACCCAAAAACCAGAAACAAGAGATGCTAAAGGATACAACTTACATTTATGATATGATGTTCTCCCAATCTTTACAACAAACTTTTAGTGGGACTCGTAAGGTTTTAAAACTAGATGCTATTAGTCTCCACAAGTGGTTATTATTCAAATGGACTAAAACACTAAAAAGCACTTTATGGTTAGTGCTGAAATAGTGCTTCATTCATTTAACAACACAACAAATATGCTATTAGTTCGTGCTTTACAAAAAGTGTGTGGAAATAAAAATTATGTCACACTAATAAGTATAGTTTATATGCTACAGCATGTATAAGTCGCTACACTTAATAATGTGCTTCACACAGTTAACACCAGTCCGTATGACTGTACGCTTATACCTGTAGATGCCGTGCAGGACAAGCAGAATTGCATAGCCACCACCCAGGCCCAACCATCTACTTTAACGCTAGATGTTATCTAAACAATCTTTCCTTGACTGGTTAAGTTTTTCAATAGAGCTCCAAATGATACTATAGATCAAGATTCCAATTAATAACTGCAAACCCTTCAATATTAAGATGGAAGTGACATATGAAGTTTCATTTCAGCAGTACCCTCTAGGCCCAACCAGTAATATCGTCGTCGAACAATATCACCTAAACTATACATGTTTTATTAGCTAGGCTAAGCCCACATATATACCTTCACATAACTGTGGTCCCTCCTGTTGTTAGACACCACCATCATTCGTCATTAGCTTTCCGACAATTAAGTCTAACTACATAAACATAGCTGTGGCCTAGCCCATGCTATGTCCTTCCCAAAGCTACATAACTGTGGCGTCCTAGTTGAAAAAAATATGTAGTATCCCCATAACACCAATTCACATGCCACGGCTTTATCCTCTCTCGTTGATATAGCTGTGTCGGGCACATGTTTTTGAAAACTTGTCTTTGAAACTTATGCTACAGCATCCATGATTGATTCTTCGTTCTCACGAACACCCTTCACCCTGAATACCAAACATCATAATATCTATCGGCCTATTTTTTCAGTTGACTGTAAATACATATACAAGAAAGTTTTAATAGTTTTATAAAACAGTATCTTTCCACCAAAAAGATAGAGCAGAATAACAGCACAATTATCACTATCTTTCTGGTATTATATATATAGCACCGATAAATGACACTATCTATAAACTTCTCTTTTTCTTAGAATCCTATACCTGAAATCTGCTATATTTTAATCCCACCATTGGTGTTCTATGGATCACCACAGAAAATGCTCACTGGCTTTAATCATCATAATTCTTTTTCGAGTTCTTAATATTATCGGATGCACTTAGTATTAAAGAGTCAACACCTGCATCATTTTTGCCTCTAAAGTTATCTTGTAGCCTAGTGGCGGGGGACATGCAACATAAATGCTGTGGTCAGGGTTCAAATCTCACCATTAACCATAGTGTTACACGATTTACCTTCTCATGTTGCTCATGCGATCGGTGGGTAGGGGCCCGATAACTAGTTATCCATTCTAGATAAATCCCGCTATCCCAAAATTATAAACGTAATTCATCTTACCATTTTAATTTGTTTTAAAAAGATTGTCCACTACTAAGGGGGTGTTTGTCATTGCGTTATCAAAACTGCATTTTGAAAAAACATGTCCTTAATTATCTATTTTTTCAAAACTCCGTTTTTTCTGTGCAAACGCAAATCATCACTTTTTCATCCAAACACTTTTCCCCATTATTTATGTTTTGCAAACGCAATAATCAGACAATCTCTTCACTACTCAATTCCAACCACCCTCTAAAAACGGATAGTTAAAAATCATTAAGTTTCCCATATTAAGCCTAACGCTAAAATTGTATACTTACACTTTTATTTAAAGTGTTCATTTTTATTTGGAGGACAATAATTAACAAATACTTCAATGCAGCAAACCATTTTTCAAAATTGCAAAACTAAAAATTCGCAGGAAACTAATTTGACTTATTTAGTCAACATCTCACTTTTCAAATTGCAAAAAATTAGAGAAATTTGTAGCAAAACTATACGCTAAAATTTCTCTGATTGTAGTACGTAAAAAAAAACCATGTGTATCACGGTTAAATGGTTGAGTTTTTCCTTTTTCAGACTACCTGGAGAAGTCAAGTCTTTTGACTCTGATGCATGCAGTCTAACCGAGATATCTTGTAGCCGTTTCCGAACCTTTTCCTGGCCTCCCCAAAATTATATCTAGCAGGATTCGAACCTGACCACTAGAAAGAAAGAACCAACAAAAAGAGGTCAGAATGTGGAAAGAAAGAACCAACAGAAATAATATGTTAAGGAGACGTTTGTTATGTGGGTTTTGGTAAAAGGGTTTGGCATATGTTTGGTAGAAGGGAATGGGTAAAAAGTAATGGGAATATAGCCGGAATATTTAAAGGGAACTTACTGGTAGCGATCCAGAGGATTCCGGTGATCATTGCCGGAATATTCCTGCCCAACTAAAATAATAATTAATAATATTAATAAAAGAAAAAGAAAATTATGTTTGGGCTCAATCTTTCGTTCGTATAAAAGGCCCTTCCTGTGGTAACAATTTAAGCTCGTCATGTATCTCATCATTCTAATCATGATAGGCAAGAGCATGTCATCATCTCGTCGTCGTTGTCCCTCGTTATAATTTAGAAATCAAAGTGGGCCAAAGTTATAATGTATGGTGTGAGTTTATTTGTTTTATATTTGGGTATGAGGAGAGAGAGTGTATGTGTGTGTGGGTTTATAATTTTTTAATTGGGGATGAGGTGAAGATGAGGGTATGATAGGGAGGGGGTAGTTTTTGGGTGTGTCTTGGAGAGAGAAAGCTGATGTGGCAGTGAAGATGAGGAGATGATGACGTCAGGATAGGGAGGGACCTAAGTAGCTATTAGTTCAAATAAAATAAACTTTAACGTAAAACAAATAAAACAATTTATGGTATTGACACGTGCCCATGACTCATTAAATGAGTTTTTGGTCAATAAGGGTACTTTAGTACATTTAATAATTTATATTTTCTTGTAAATGATTTTGCTATCTCTTCTCATTAAATCTAAATATTTTCTTTAAAAAATTAATTAATCTCTTTTCCAGATTATTGATTCAAAAACCTATATATCTTCGTTTCTTATTTCTTTTCATACACAGTCATATGATTCCTATATTTATTTATTTCTTTTTTTAAAATATAAATTTTTTTATCAAATAAACGTCTATTCCATGGCTATCAATCATCAATATCAAATTTATTAATTGTTCGCATTTTCTTATTGTACACATTTACACTTCATCCAAATAAAGATTTATAAATATGTGCGATCATTATTTATAGTAGTTGGATTTTGTAGCCATCTTCCTATTACTTTTGTTTAATTCAATTTTTTAATTGTGATTTTGTATTGTTCATAGGTATTTGATTTATATTCGAATGTCTAGCTTTTGTTAATTTACGGTTGTGCATCATCAGTTTTGTTAATACACCATTGTGCATAATCACTTTAGTATCATCAATTCTGTTATTTTACAGTTGTATCATTGCTTTCAACAATCCATGATTGTCTAGCTTTTGTAAATTTATGGTTGTGCATCATCAGTTTTGTTAATTCACCACTATGCATCACAATTAATTAATTAAGAAAACCATTAATTTATACAAGAGAGAGAAAAGTAACGTGAGTAAATGTCCAATAAACCCTTAACCATTAATTTATATAATTAAGAGAACCTAATTAATTAATTATCTGAATTAATACTCTAGATCAAGATCTAATGGTCCACGTTTTATCTTATTTGTTTTTCGTTAAAGATTGTTTTACAATAACTAACCATTATATATATATATATATATATATATATATGGGGGAGGTGAATATAAGGCTGTTACATACCTAAGCTTAGGTATGGAACCCTAACCTTTTTGTTTTTTAATGCATAAAATTCATGAGGCCCATGTCATGTATTTATTATACAACAAATATTAAAAAAATTGGTATGTGAGGGGTTTCATACCTAAGTTTAGGTATGGAACAGCCTTATATTCACTTTTTCCTATATATATATATGGTAGAGTTAACGTGAGAACTAAAAAAATGGTGAAAACCGTGAGAACCACTGCTCCCCTTTTCTTTCTTTTTCCAATCAGTTCGCCGCCTCCGGAAACTATGATTTGAAGCAGGTTCCGCCCTTAAGGGTATTAATAAAGGGTCGCCGGTAGGGGTGATAGGTAATAGGGGATGATATGTCATAGGGGGTAATCGGTGATAGGGTGATCTACCTGACGGGCTTTGCCCTAAATGGTGGACTGACGGACTCCGCCCTTGGTGATGATCGGAGATGGTGGACGGTGGTGTTGATCGGAAGAAACAGAAGATACGTTTTAATGATTTGCATATATATGGTGGTGGTTATCATTAGTAATATCATCTCCATTATGTACTTTTAAAAAAAGTTTTTTCTCAAAACAAAAAAGTCAAGAAGTCATGATGTGAATATCACAATTTGCTAATTGAGATGATAACCACACTGCACGTACCTAAATAATATAACCACGCAAGAAAGTAAACAAATATAGAAGATTCAATTCCGTAAAAGAAATCACATTAAACACATGGTAGGTGAAAGATAGACGAAAGATGAATTTAATCCTAATAGGCTTTCAACTGAATTTTGTTTACTTGAGCGGGGTTAACCAAAACCACTAAGCCTTTAAACCTCTTAATTTACTGTTATGTATAAAACCCTTGACTTAAGCGTTGAGTTGATATGGTGTTTTCTGGTCACTTATTTTATTAATATCCTTTTTATGGTGCTAATCCCATGCATATGTAAAAAATGTTAGCTTCCTATTAAGAGCGTATATAGCTTATGAAAGGCGTAAAAGAAGTTTATGTATAAGAATATCGCATAACTTGGAAATTTTTTGGAGAAGTGGCATGGGGCTTCTCCCCCCACAAACTTTTGTAAAACGGGCCGGATGGTCAACAAAAGGTTTGTAAAAATAGTATGTCCGGGTTTTTGAACCCCGACTATGTCTTCACCTATATATGACCCAATTTCAGAATCATGGACTTGGCTATCCACCAGAGTATACCTTCATTAGTGTTAGCTGCCATCTGCACAAGTTTGTTGAAGTCTGGGCTTTTGAGTCACATGTTACAACCAATGTTTTAAAAACCAGTTCAAACAGGCTGGTTTTTAAGCAGTTGTACGGTTTAACTAGGAGCGATCTTTTAGATTAACCGGTTGAAGGTTAAATCAGTAGGGTTTTTTTGTTGAACCGGTTGGTAATATACAAAACCGTTTTTTTAAGGCAAAATCTCTTTAGCAGGTCAATGAGCTTTAACTTAATTGGCATGGAGGAAATGAAGAGATGGATTTGAGACCACAGGTCTCAAGTTCAAATCCGACCAAGACGGGTTTTACTGCAGTGGGCCTTTGGGCTACGGGTTTCCCCGGAACTGGTGGCTTTGTGGGATTTGGTTATCCAACGCTGTATGTCGTTTGCGGGCGTACGGTGTGTCTTTTGCCGGCCATTGGGTAATCCTGGGTAAGCAAGCATTTTGTTGGACGTATGTTTAAAAATTGAGTTTTTAATTTTATTTTTTAATTATTGTTTTTATTATTAAAAACTGAATATTATTATTGTCGACATGTTGGTTTTCCAACACATTTTGTTGACCTTTATCCAAAATTGTTTGGAAAAGTTACCATTTATCCAAAAAAATCCATAACTAATTAAACATATTTATAAGGGAATATCAAACTTAAGTTCGTAATTTTGAACGTCTGATATTACAATTAAACAAGACTAGGATGTATCTATGTAGTGCAGCGGGGTCAAATACTTTACGGTTGATAATAGTACGTTCATCTTGTTTCTCTTCGTGAGTCGTCGTTTTAGTTATAAGGTTCAAATTATAAATATTTGTTAAAGCGGATTATTATATGGTTAAATATTAATGATGCGTGAAATAAATGTCTGACATTAAAAGTACTGAGATAAAAGATAGTGGTTGTCTGGTTGAGATTAAAAATTATGAGGTGTGTGAAAAATGAATGGTTGTGATAGATTAAGTAATGAATATATATTATGTTAATTTTAAATAACTTTTGAATTGTAGTATGTATTATACTAGAGTATAGATCAATAAACAACGAAGGAAACCATATTATTACACATATATTATATATGTTACAAAGAAAATATGTAAGCCATAAATACAACATACATAGATGGTCATCTCCACCCTGTTTATTTCTTAGATAAAAAGCACACCAGCTAGAATCAACACAAGTCTTCATTGATCACTTTATACTTGAAACTCGGCCGTTTATTTACTGCAGGCATGAACATCCATATCTTTAACAATACCGCAAAGAAGGTCCATCACAGAAGTGGGATCGGGTACACTTGAATCTGCCTTCTCAAACTCAAACGTCCAAGTGGCCAATTGTTTACCATCCTTCGGTTCAACATGAAATGTTATTTTGAGGGCCTTGTATATCTCCATTAAATTTCCTTCAATTAACTTGAACACGATTTTGTGATTCGTCTCATCGATTTCTTCGATTACCTCTTTACCAAATTGCTTCTTTCCATCTTTATTTAATGCAAAAATATGTTTATATGAAAGGTGAATGAGATACATATTGATGAACGTTTAAAACTAATGCTATATGTATAAAACACACACAGGATTATGGATAAAAAAAACCAATGCAAAATTAAACCAATGAAACTTTGCTTAAAAACGTACCATGGGTGTAGTTCCAGCAAATGATGGAGCCAACAACTCCTTGCTGACCGCTAACCAGATCACAACCATGTACACAATCAGATATAGAAGCTATATCGTGTGGTTTGTACCTCAAGAGATTGTGTAACACATCCGGCCCTGCACTGATCTCAACATGTCCAACTAACTTTCCTGTTAGCGCCATCTCTCTTAGGTATTTCAAAGAGACCACACCCCTTGTTTATTCGAAAGAGTTGAGTGAAAGAAATGTACATATCTAATCATACTTCTTATAGTTGTAAAATATGACATGGTCATGTGAAACGCTAACATTATTTATTCATTTAAGACTAATTGATAAAAGGATTACATGATTTCAAGCTATCTTTTTTAATTTATCTGACTTCAATAGTTCAATCTTATCTTTGTGTATATTCTTATAATTTAGGATTTCAATAGATCGGATATGGTTCAATTATTGTTATATAATTGACACTCATTTATTTTCTCATCGTCTATATTTTTATCCATATACATTCAAAAGAATTTCATTAATCCATAATCCATATACATCGTGGATGAGATTAGATGGGTATATGGATATCTATCGGATATCTTAAAAACAAAGGTTTATTCCCTAAAAGCACAAGCCATTTTTCCTAAAATGAATCACATGATTGACACATGCTGAGATAGAAATTACACCAAAATTTTTGTCCCTTATGTTAATCTACTTTTCATTTTGTCCCTTACGTGACAAACTTTTTTTTTTTTTTTATGTTATATTTAGCCATCATGCTTTTAAAAAAATCATCTAATTTTAAAGTATGATAGCTAAATAAGACATATATAAAAAAATAAATCTTCCGACACATAAGGGGCAGTATATATGTACAACACGTCTATTTAAGTGACTTATTCAAATATTATATCCCCGATTACCCGATGGGGACGGATATGGAGATGCAACTTTATTCCCCGACGGGGATGGGGATGGGGACGGAGATTGCAAGTGGGAACCAGATATGGGGATGAGGAATGGGATCCCCGATGATATCCGTCCCATTGTCATCCCTAAGTATCATTGCCATGCCTACTTATAATCAGACTATTATAAAAGTAACATTTATATGAAATGATCAATAAATGGAATAAATGCATAAAATATAAACGAAATTTGGTCGAATTACCACATTTAGAAATGATCTACAAAAATTATCATTGTTAGAAATAAAGTCTCATTAATTGTATATAATTGTAACATATTATACAATTAATTATGAGACTTTATTTCTAATAATGATAATTTTTGTAGATCACTTCTAAATATGGTAATTCGACCAAATTTCGTTTCTATTTTATGCATTTATCCGTCAATCTATAATATAATACTATATAAAAAATCTACACCCCTGTTGAAAAGTTAGAATTTTTCTATACGCGAAATTATCGTTCTACCCTTAATGAATTAATTTACACCACCAGTTTTTTATCTTCTAAAATATCTCCATTGTCCCATTTACATCAATTACCTAAACCACTCAACGCCACCACCACCAACAGTCGCCGCCATCACCACACCGCCGACGCCGTCACCGACGCATTATGCAGATACCCCTCTAGTAATCATAAAAAGGTAATGTGATAAGTGTTCAAATTGTTTTTTTATTTTATAAATATATTATTTGACCTCCACTAAAGATGCGTATGGTAATGAGCTTCACAAACCGACCTCGCCAAAGACTCGTATATTTGGCGAAGATCATCAACATATGCTCTTCAGTAATATCTTCGCCCTATATTAATCAACTAGATTAAACCCGTGCGTTGCACGGCTAAATAATTATATATACGTATTATAGCTAACTAATCTAATGAAATTGATCACAAGAACTGTTAGTAAATTTCATAGATATATATATATATATATATATCCAACTAATCTAATGAAATAAGGAATTAACTAACCTCATATTGTCACATAAAAAGAATGAAAATGAACTAATTCCATCTATATTACATAAAAATAAGAAAAATGCTAACTAAAGCCCTAGGGACTGTTGTTAGCGTGCATAAAAAAAATTATATCTTCCATAGTAAAAGCTCACCCCTGAATATTATGATAAAAAGTATAACTTTTTTATGCACGTATAAGGCTGTCATTAGCAATATCCTAAAAATAATAATGAAATTTAACGAATGGTTGGTGGAATAT
>JAOXNX010000011.1:598368-613751 GCA_028566075.1 Solidago caesia
TTTTAATGTTTCCCCTCACAAACATTCATAAACATCACATAACTATATACTGTTAACATTATATAAGTTATCCCCTTTTAGTATATAGGTAATAAGTGTTTTCATTTGGAGGAAAAATAAGGTTGTTTATATATCTTTTGAAAATCGGATGTTGAAAAAAGGATAATGATGATTTATTAGTTAAGCATCGACATAGCAACATTCCATATTGACACAATTAAAAGGAAGTCCGCCATTGCTTTCATACACTTAAGAGTAGAGGTGGCGGGTTCGGTGATGGGTTAAAGACGACCTCAAGTTTAAATTTGCCATCTGCAGTACTGAGCAAGATGGTCCAGGGTTGACCCGGCTAAATTTACATGACCAGTTCAAATAAAAGTTTAAGATAAATAGTTAAACAATGATAACTTTAATCTTTGACTTATAACATGTTGGAGGTTGTATGCATTTACAATAGGCTCTTTACAACTTTCAAACCAGCCTGACCCATTTTGGCCCATAGAATAAGCTTTTGCATATTGACCTGTTATCCAACCCATCCATTTTTCCCCCTCTGATGCAAAATACTCTTAAACAAACAAAAAACACCTAACTAAAACAAATATTATCGTCCAATGCTAATGTTAGCATTCTTATAAGCAACAGCAGATCATACAGCTTTGCCCTTAAATACACGGCCAAAAAATCTACCTAAAGGCTTACAAATGGTTTATCCTTTTCGTGAAGATTGAATATGATTTATAGAAAACACAAGGTATAATAGTCGACTAACAGCAGATGGCGTTAGATTAAAAGAGCTTATGACATTTTCTCTAGAGAACAAGGATGCATGTTGGTTTTAAACATGAGGTGGATTCAAGAGAAGAAAGATGGAAAGTTGGAAACGTCTCCCTCGATAGTAAAAAAGAAGAGTTGAGTTGGGGTTCTCTGAAGAAAATGATGGATTGAAAAGAACCAAAAATTAAGCATTATCAATTGCAGACTAGTTTATTGTTTTGGGATTCTTCATAAGTCATTGTACTGGTTCTCTTGGAAGAGGGTTATAACATCTGCGTAGATACGGAGGAACGTGCTATAGTTGATGTGCTATTAGTGCTACTTTTATCGGTTTCTTTGGGACATCTGGATGGGTTTTCAATTCGAAGATTTGGTTTAGACTTAGATGGGTATTAGAGGAGTTTTAGTGAGAAAGCATGTATGAATGCGTTGTTCGGGTGCTTTTTTAATGTGGTTAGCTGACTGATCTTAGAAACCATACAGTGTTTTTTGTTTCTGGGCCAAAGTCCTCTTCAAAAAGTTTCTGCAAGTACTTCTGGCATTGGGTGGTCTCAAGGCACATAAATTCTTCGATATTTGGTATTCATTGAAAAAAAAAATGCAGTATTGGCCTTCTTGACGTTGCTATGAAATGTGGTAGTGGTTTGACGAGTAGTATCAACATTTTCCATTTTTAAATCTTGGTGAATATATGGGTAAGTCAAGGTAATAACCGAGTCAACGCTTTAATTTATCTGTTTCTTTTGTCTCTCAAGTTCTTCATTTTCCCTTAACTTATCCTTCTCGTGTTTAAACTTCTCTTCGATTTTCCTTTTCATTTGATTCTACTCTTTTTGTAGCAGTATCCGGTAGATCAATGTTCATACACATTTTTACTTCAATATTGTCTGCAAATTTAAGAAACTATGTAGATATGCTTATTTATATGTGAACACAAAATTTATCCTTCTCAAATATGGTAGCCACGTCGATGCTGACACACCTTATGCTGAGGTGGAGGTTATGAAGATACCGTTACTTTCACCGGCTTCTGGAGTTATACAGTTAAAGATGTCTAAAGGTCATCTTCAAATGGTACCCACAGTACGTACATTAGTTTGTGTATTTGAGCAAGGAGAGCTTATTAAAACAAAGATTTGTTGAGGGTTAGGTTTCCCATTAGGGGTCTGTAAACATGTTATGTTAGACAACGAATCATTGATCTTAACTAATATGTAACATTTTTCATAACATGGGTATTGTGTTAATACTTTAACCATTTATAAATCAAACTTGAATGAATAACTAATATATATTACAAATTTTCTATTTTTAAACATATATTTTAATGCTTCTTCAAACATAATGTACCATATATGTAAATTTTGTTTTAAGTGCGTCTATCAATATTTTTTAATACTGTTTAATGGCTTTACTATAAAATAATCATAATAAATAAATTTTAATATCGTGATTTTACTTGTACAATTTTTTGGTGATTATAAAAATAATAATTATTAAACAAAATTAAATTATATTTTTATTAGGATAATAATGAAAGTATTTTACATTATTAAAATGTACAGGTTAAAGATAAAGGGTATATTTGGAAGAAAAAAAACTTAAAGCTGGGGTTGTGGTTAGGGGCTGGAGCTTCAGATTGGGATTAGGGGCCAGGTTTTTTTTCTTCAACTTTTTTTACCCAATCTTTTATTTTAAAAACCTTTTGGGACTTTTAAGGATTTTGGAGGTTGGGGACAATCTCACATTCAAACAAGACTATTTTTTTTAAAAGGGGCTTGTTTTTAAAACTCAGGATTTTAAACTCCTAAAAGCCCCTTAAAAGCTCCATGTCAAACATGCCCAAAATGTTAAATTTTTATACTATAAATGTAGAAGTATAAAAGTATATATCCTTGATTTTAACTAAATCATAGTAATTGATTTTGAATTAAACAAAAGCCGGCTTTTTATAGGTTCTTGAAAATTTTCAGTGGTACAGCTGCAGGTACAAAAATGCGAACATGAAGTGAGATGAATGGCTTAAAAATCCTTGTTTGTTTGTCTAAGGAGCACATGAACGCATCATCTTATGCTAAATCTTATGCAACTGAAGTGGATGATATGATGATGTATTGTAGAGCTCATAGTTGTGGAGCACGTGTTATCGGTGCCGTGTTGTCTCAGTTTTGTAACGTTTCCTCGAGACTTGTTTGGGACTGCATCAAAAACATCACAGGGTTAAAACCAATGGCACGACCTCCATTGATGGGTTTTTTTTCTCATGTCTCGGTATATCTGTAATAGTGTAATCGGCATGAGTTTTTTTCCACCCATTTTGCAATCTTAGCAGTTAAAGTCACGGAAAAAATCTAGTCTATGTTAGCTTGTTGTATTTCTAGATTTTTTGTAATTTGACCTCTAATATCTTGCTAGATGGTTCTTTATTCAGTTAATAATATTTTATGCCGTTAAAAATAAAAAAATAAAAAAAAACTCAACCTTTAATTAACAGCAGCAATATGCTGGAAACCCTCAAAATCGACTAGTAGTATTTGTTCTGGTCATGGTCCCAAATTTCTACACACGACTTCGGGCCTCAAGTTTTCTCAGGTCGGGCCCCTAGTTTATCTTAAAATCATGACATATTTCTTGAAATTCGAATAATTTTTTTATGATACAGCATATGTATTTGATATAACTTGGAATTTTAGTGGTGGAGTGAGTAGTTAATTTAAAAACCAAATTGAATCAATGGTAAGCATAAATTTTTTTTTATCAATTCTCATCAAACTAGATTTGAATAGAGATACAACTTGAATCAATTGGACCACCAAATACAAGCACCCACTTCCAAAAATAGATCGATAGTCTACATTATTTCTCTTATTTCTCGCGGCTTACGAACTCTTCTCTCGCTAAAAAGAGAATTAGGCACTACTACTGAGTTTTTGCAAAGAATGGGGATGCGGTAAAAGGCCATACTATAATCCTTGTCAAAAATATGCCTTTGTAACTCACAATTTGTAGTTCTTGATATAGCTAAAATGCCTCTTTAAAGATGGATGATTCCAGTTCTACTGTTCTAACACCAATCCATCAATGATGGAGTGATATCTGTTATCAATGCAGCTTGGGCCTACATGTGAAGTTGAGAGACACTGGTTCGATCCTTAGGGATGCCCAAATCATGTGGGTAGTAAGTGAAGGTATTTCACTGACATCAAAAACCTTACGGGAAGGTCATGATGGGGAGCCAATGTGGTTCCGAGGACAGAGTGCCTCCTTTACCCTTTAGAAGCTAGAAGCTAAAAATGACGTGGATAATACTCCAGATGTGATCGTAGAGTAAGTAGCAATAGTGTCTGGAACTACTTAAATGTTTTAGACGTTCCATATTGGAATCCAATAGCTTTAAAGACTCTTAAGCGAGGTTAACTTGATATACATAAATATCCAAGAATGTTTGTAACATATTGGCTATGGAGAAAACATACATATATATAAATAAATAATCATATGGAGCGGCAGTGGAGGACCCGAGCAAGTTCCCCGCATAGGGCAGTAAGGACGACCGCATAAGGCCCGAGCTTTGAAGGGCCCCCGATTTTTAAAAATCCATAGTTATATATTAGTATAATCTAAACATTGATTATCTAAACTTTTATGATAAGAACAGTTCTTTTGTATTTAATGAATTCCTATAATAAATTATTATGTTTTTTGTATGCTTATAACAACTATCATAATATATATAGTTTTTTGTTATATGGACCCCATTTTTTAATCTTGTACATGACCCAAAATTCATTTTCCAGCCCTGTGGAGCGGGCAGAAACAATGGACTGATCATGCATAAGAACAACCAAAGCAGTAGAGAAAAAGTTGGACGCTGATCTCTACTACTTCAGATAACGAACATAAGTTTTATATTTTCGATCGCCAAATGAATAACAGGGTATGATTTGAAGTCTTCTACTTCAAAAAAAAAAAATAAATAAATAAATAAAACACTTGTGAAATGTGTTGGTCACACGATTTAGGTTTTATATCCTTGTTTATAAGCAACAAAGCATAGAAGCAACAAAGCATAGAGGAAAGTTGGGTTTTTGATAGAAATAATGATTGGATGGGGGTTAAAAGGGGATAAAAACAATTTTGACTTTTTAAGCAATTGGGACGACTTAAAATTTTTTTGTCGGAGTGAAAATAGCAGGGCACAAATGAAATCATTATCATTTATTTGATTTCATATACCTATACCAAGCACAACCTAAGTACGATAATTTCTATTACCTCTACAAGTAAAAATAGTGTTTCCAATGAAAATAAAATATGTTAAAGAAATTGAAATTTCAAAGGAATGAAACTATTGATTTCCAAAAGTCTAAAAAATCAACCAAGGATTTGGACAATGAAAATCTTATCACTTTTTCACATGTCATAGATTCCAAATATCCATAGTCCACATCAATCAAATAAGTTGACTTAAGCCATTGACCCAGAAATCGTTATCCTCCCTAAACTCCATCCCTACTTTTTGACATTTTCCAATACATTTGGCCCAAATCTCTTGCTTCCACACACATATCAATCAAAATTCAAAACCACATGAACTTTCCACACCCATTCAATATTTTTGTACTAAAGACATAATTATTATAAGCATTGTCTTCACAAATGTTGTTGGTTCGTTGCTAAAAGGGATGTCAATATAGGAAAGTTGGTATGATGAACTTTGGATGGAATTAGAGCTTTTGTATTTCCCTAAATGGTAATATATTACTTTTTACTTGCCTTTTTCATTATATATTATATTATATTTTATTATATTTCACTAACAATTCGTCTAGTATTCTAGTGTGTCTTTAAATTTCATATCCTGTGTATCCAATTCACCAAATATTAACCTTTGTGACATCTTTTAAAAATGTTGTGTGTCAACTTATATGAATTATCATGCCAACACAAATACCGCCGAGTAAATATAATATTAATATTTTAAAGTTTGTTACATATAATAAAAACATTATAAATTGAATACATACTCAAATACTCATTCCTATTATTATTATTATTATTATTATTATTATTATTATTATTATTATTATTATTATTATTATTCAATACAAAAAATTAATTTACGATAGCTATACTATGAAAACACTTGAGCCATTAGACGTGCTTTATAAAGTATACGGTGGACATCAAAATCTAGAATTTTCTAAACGATTTTTCCATGAATGATAAGATAACAAGAATCCTGCGTTTCACAACCGGGATACAATATAACTGATCATTCTGACAAACGAATGGTACAATAAATTTTTTGATTTTATATGTTGGCGAATATATTTAAAAGAACAAATCAAAAAAAAGTCTAGCCTTCATGAGCTGGAAGCTCTGCTATGGATATAGATCTAGACGAGAAGCTCTTTCTATTTTCGTAACTGGGAAATCCAATCTGTCGACTTAATCAGAGATGTCTCATCCGATTAAGCTGTAGAGCTGTGGAAATGCTCTTCTAGATTTCCCAATAATGATTATAAAGAGGTCAATCTATTACATTCTTATTGTTGTATTGCTATAACGATGTTTAATTTCATGTATGGTGTTACATGCTTATCAAAGTAATGAGGAAATACAGAGCAGATAATAAAATGTCACAAGGCTAATTGGAATTTGTGTATGAACGAAGCACGACACAAAAAAAAAAAAATATGCACTTCATGAAAATTGAAAAACATAATGAAAGGGATAAATGGAAGTAATAGTCCGTAATTTAACATGGGGTAAAATTGGAATAAAAGTAATCTAGATTTTGTGTTATAATGAAATTAACAGGTGACAATAACTTAGGATTAGGCTAATAGATGATTAGGAGAAACTAACTATTATAGAAACTAGCTATGATAGATGATTAGGAGAAACTAACTATGATAGAATAACGGGTAGCAAAATCAATAAAAAACGAATTGTTCTAAAATCATTGAGTAGCAAAATCAATTAAAAAAATTGATTTTTTTAGTCATGATTAAAAAATCGAATTGGTTTAGATGATTAAAAAAATCTTCTTTATAATCATGATCAATCCTCATAGATGATTAAGAGAAACTAACTATGATAGAATAACGGGTAGCAAAATCAATAAAAAAAAACGAATTGTTCTGAAATCATTGAGTAGCAAAATCAATTAAAAAAATCGAATTGGTTTAGAATTTAGACACCACTAAATACTATGATTATTATTCAAAATAGGAAAAAAAAAAAAGCAATTTATTTTCGATATGGAAGCAAGATATGTATGATTGTATATTATAGGCAAAGATAAAATTGCTTAATTTGGGCCCATTTAATAATGAAGATTAAGGGTATGTTTGGCACAAAAGCTTGGAGCTGGGGCCGTGGTTAGGGGCTTGGAGATGGAGCTTGAGGCTAGGGCTAGGAGCTGAGGCTTTTTTTTCAACTCTCTTTATTCAAACTTTTATTTTAAAAACCTTTTGGGGCTTTTAGGAGCTTTTTTTAAAAGCTTGGGGCTTTTAAGATCCAAACAGGGCTTTTATTTTAAAATGAGGCTTTTTTTAAAAGCTTGGGGCTTTTAAGATCCTAAAAGCCCCTTGCCAAACAGTACCTAAGGGTATAGCATTAATTAGACAAAATAATGAATGAGCTTTTAAAATATAATTCCAGATGACATTTTTAAATTGTTAGGTCTAATTTTAAGTGTGTATTTTAGGTCTCCTAATCATTTTTGTAAATTTTATAACATGTTATACAAGCATTGAATACATAATTATGGTAAATTAATCAAAATATATGATACCATTATCATTTCTCATTAATTATAGAGCAATAATCAAATAACTGATACTATGGGAATAACGAAAGCAAAACAAATTTTCTTATATTGTTATTAACTTATTTAATTTGTACCATAAAATATGCATGATTTGTTTTAACAATAAAATAAAGATTTTTCTAATAACAGCCTTTAGGGCTGTCAATAAGAATAATCATGTGTATTAATTACTTTCAGATTTTTCTTTTATATTAAAGATTTTAATTAATACACTTCACTTGTGCATGTAATATAGTCAAACTTTCTTTTTAAAAAACGTGAATTAATTAAAATCTTTAATATAAAAGGAAAAATCTAAGTGTAGTTAATACACATGATTATTCTTATTAACAGCCCTTAAGACTGTCATTAGAAAATCCATAAAACAATAGTTACCACTGAAAAGTGATATCGCAACACAATTTAAAAATATACAATAATTCTATTTTTAACTTAGTTATTTACCGTGCACAATACAAGAAAAATGATCTTTGTGACCACTTTTTTTAATAACGTATATTATTTGGTTATTAATCACTACTAAAAGAATGATCACTTAATTTAGCTATTAAATAAATAAAATTAGTAACCAAAAAATAACTTTATTAATTTGGTGTTTTATAAACTTTATGACTGATCTATAATGACGAAAAATAACCACTAAAAATTTAGTCTCTCACAGTAATAATGACTAAATTCAGTATGTTAGTAATGAAAATTTGATCATCACGTAAAATTAGTGACCAAATGTGTTATTAATCAATATTTTCTTTGTAGTGACATTAATTTATGTTTATATCTGATAAAAATTTGTTCTACGTATTACCTCTCGTGACCGTTTGAAAATAACTTATTTGCCTCCTTGGTGGTATATTCATGTCTGAATATGGTCAAATGTTGAACCTTTACTGGTATACATTTTGGCCAATGAGCTGTATGATATTGGATTGTACCGGCCCTTCCTGATTTTGTAGGCATTAATGCAATACAACCATTATCGATAGCTATCTCTTGATTTCTAACCAATCTTTTTATTCAATCTCATTTTTATCTTTTTCATTTATCATTCTCATCTCTTATTATAATTTTGCATCTCATTTCTCACTACATTAAACAAATTAAAAAACCACAAATAAACAAACTTAATCCACAAACAAACAAATAACAATGATTGCAACAACCATCTCTCACACGAGAATACGTTTCCTACTTCTCTATCTCTCACACATCTCACGGCAATAGCGGCGGTGTTCTAGTGAGAGATCTCATCTCTCTCGTGTCATCTCTGATCCATTGCCAACGCTCTTATTGAATAGAGGAATATGTCTTTTTTTGAACGGTTTCTTTTTCTTTCTATTATTATTATTATTTAAATTTGATTTCAATCGTAGTGTTTTTTTATATACTCAACCCCAATTTTAAAAAAAATCCCAACTATTTTTAAGAAAATCTATGTTTCCAGCCCGAAAGTATTTTATTCACATCCGGATTTAAATCCATTACTTTAAAGTCTCAAATCCCCATAGTGACAGAGCAATATGGATGGTGGCCGAATTTAGCTGAAAAGCCAAATAAAGGACTTTGGTAATTTCACCTTTATTGTATTCTAGAAAGTAGAAACTAATAAGGCCCCTCCCTAAAGGGATTTCATACCCCTTTCATCATCCTCTTCGTATTGGACGACATAGGAAGGGGGGTTTCATACCCCTTTCGTCTTCATGTGGTTTTATATTTTGGATGAGCAAAAGTGGGAGAGAGTGTGGGCCCACGTGCATGTGTTATTGTGTTTATGTGTGTAAGATGAGAGAGAGTGTGAGGTATAGTGAGAGTATGTGTGTGAGGGGTTTATAATTTTTTAATTGAGGATGAGGTGCGGATGAGGGTATGATAGAGAGGGTGTAGTTCTTGAATCTTGATTGTATCTTGGATAGAGAAAACTGATGTGGCAGTCAAGACGAGATGATGACGGCTGTCATGATAGGGAGAGACCTAACTACCTATATGCTAGTCTCATTTTATTTTAAGGATAAATGTATAGAAATGTATTATATTTATTTAATTTTGTTATTTATTTATTCAACTTTCAATCATTTTGTTGTATGTATCAAACTATACTTACATGGTTATTTTTTCATCAAGTAGTAAGTATTTTTATTGACATGACAACAATATAAGCTTACATGCTGTTGTATGCATCAAGCTATCACTTTAAAGTATTTATATTGTATGTTTTGTTATATTATTTTGTTTGAATCAAAAGGCTTCCTGGTTTTAGTATATTTACGTGTGTAATTAACTTGCCGGACTAGGTACCAAATCCAAAACATATAGCAACAAAATACTATTTTCACTATATTATTATAAGATTATTAGGTTGATAATTAATGAACAAGGACAAAATTAAGAATGTTACCTTTCAACTTATGATTGTGGCCATTAACAATGTTATTGTCATTGTTTGGTTTTGCATAGAGTAGAACAATAATAGTTGTAATTAATTGTGTTTTTGTATGTAGCATTTGTATCATGTAATGAAAACAAATGGTTGATTTGATGATGTTTGACTTTTATTTATATATAGTTGAACTAGTCGCATTTGGGAGGTTAGAACAGTTTACTCTAATAATGAGTGTATTAATCAAATCAAACTCCAAGATTGTTACTATGAAAGGGATCTATTAGAAAGAGAACAAGACTAATAAATCGGTCTACATACAACTTTTGACAAATGACGTTCGAAAACAATCATTTTTGTTAAATTATCAGTTACGACGTTTTGACAAGGGTGTTATAGCAAACTAACCACCCAAAGATGGACAGTTTTGTCAAATAAATATTAGGATCAATCACCTTTTGATTATAATAAGTTGGCCAAAGAACAAAATAGTAGACTTTCATTCATAGAAATCCAAATATTTGACTTTAGCCTTGTTACTTAAAACTTATATAATCTTGAGGTTTCTTCGTTTTTTTCAATGCCCATCTTGTGTTTTCAGATTTTAACGACTTTTTTTTTTTTTTTGTGGGTGTGCAAAAAACAGTTGGGGTCGACATTGATCGTGGTCGTCAATGCCTGATCAAGACGACAAAGATCTTGACATGGATACGAGAAGTTTGACGTCTTCAGTTAGTCAAAGACAAAATGTACCTTACATTCATAAGATTGGTGTCCCTCCAAAACAAAATCTTTTGAAAGAATTCAAAAACACAGTGAAAGAAACATTCTTTTCAGATGATCCTCTACGACCATTTAAGGATCAACCGAACAGAAGAAAGCTCGTGCTTGGCCTGCAAGCGGTTTTCCCAATTCTTGAATGGGGAAGAAGTTATAATATCAAAAAATTTAGAAGTGATCTTATTTCTGGACTCACCATTGCTAGTCTTTGTATTCCACAGGTAAATCATATTTAAAACGCTTATAAGACTAGACGAAAAGAAGCAAAATAGTTGATATCTAATCGTTTTTTACTTATAAACCCGTTGCAGGATATTGGGTATTCAAAACTCGCAAAGGTAGATCCTCAATATGCATTGTGTAAGTATTTTGTCTCGCTACAAATTGTCAATATTTATGGACATTATTAATTAAGTAGTTATATCATATCATATAATATGATTCAGTATTTCTGCTCTTGTGCAGACTCAAGTTTTGTTCCGCCACTGATTTATGCGTTTATGGGGAGTTCACGAGATATAGCCATAGGACCAGTGGCCGTGGTCTCTCTATTATTGGGAACACTCATTGGAAATGAATATGATCCGGGTATCCAACGAGATGAATACCTTAGGCTTGTATTTACAGCTACATTTTTCGCTGGGATCACTCAAGCTACTCTTGGAGTTCTCAGGTAAATTAACATAAGAAAATTTTATCTTATTTGGTCGTTTATTTGGAAAAAGATTTTCCTTGACATTGGTTTTTTTCATCAGGCTTGGGTTTCTAATAGACTTTTTATCACATGCTGCTGTTGTCGGTTTTATGGGTGGAGCTGCCATCACCATTGCACTTCAACAACTCAAGGGGTTCCTTGGTATCAGCACTAAACATTTCACGAAAGAAACTGATATTATTTCAGTAATGAAATCGGTTTTTAAGTCTGCTCATCACGGGGTAAGTTCTTCACAATAGCCGAATTATGCATTCTTGAAGCGTATATTAACTATCTCTTGTATAACTTTTGCAGTGGAATTGGCAGACAATAGTCATTGGAGCAAGTTTCTTGGCTTTCCTACTTGTTGCCAAGTACATCGTAAGGCGTCGGTTCCTAGAATTAACAGTTCTGCTGTTTCGATAAGCTGCTTCCATTTCTTTGATTTTATACACCTAGCACAAGTACTAATGTGTGCTCATAGCACATGTTTTTTGTGCAAGATTTTAGTCATAGTTACTCAGAAATGTTGAAGTGATTTCTAAGCATCTACAACTTGTAAAACAGGGGAAGAAGAACAAGAAGTTGTTTTGGGTGCCCGCAATTGCACCTTTGATCTCCGTTATCTTATCAACTTTTTTCGTGTACATTACGCATGCCAATAAGGAAGGCGTAGCGATTGTAAGAACATGATTTTGGCTATCATTGTCAAGCTAGTTACTTTGGAAGAAGTTCTAACAATTGTATCTAAAAGCAGGAAAAAAGATTCTGTATGAGTTATGATTATTTAGTAAATTTACTATCTGAAGCTCTTTTGACAGGTGGGAGAAATCGAGAAAAGAATTAACCCTCCTTCAGTCGACAAAATCTATTTTTCTGGTGAAAATCTACTAAAAGGATTAAGAATCGGCATTGTGGCTGGCATGATTGCACTAATGGTTAACTTCTAGCCTGTAAACAATCTTTCAAGAATCGTATGAAATTAGTTTTCTCATACAAGAATGTTCTTTAATCTATCAGGAAGCAGTTGCAATTGGAAGAACTTTTGCTTCGATGAAAGATTATCAAGTAGACGGAAACAAAGAAATGGTAGCACTTGGGACTATGAACATTGTAGGCTCAATGACATCATGCTACGTCGCAACAGGTATGTAAAAGTTTGATTAAGGGGTGTTTGGCATTACAATTTGAAAGTGATCATTTCTCATTACATTTTAAAGTCGCGGATGATAAGCTTCTAGTATTTGGATATAGTAAAAATGCAACAATGATACCTAATCCCACAGATGGCAGGGTACGGGGTTGGAACTTGGATACAGTAAAAAACAAAAAATGATTCTGATTATCATGTATATGTGGATCATTTTTCATCCTAAAACTTAAATAATCAGAATCTCTCAAGTTATTTATATGAAGTTTATTAGTTGCAGTTATATCATGCATGATATGAGTGATTTTGTAATAGTTTATGCCGTTTTCAGGTTCATTCTCGCGATCTGCTGTAAATTATATGGCAGGATGCCAGACAGCGGTCTCAAACATTGTGATGTCGATTGTAGTATTACTAACTGTCAAATTCCTAACTCCTCTTTTTGAGTACACCCCAAATGCAATTTTTGCTTCCATTATTATATCAGCAGTCATTGGGCTAATCGATATTGATGCTGCACTTTTAATTTGGAAAATCGACAAACTTGACTTTATGGCCTGTATGGGAGCGTTTCTTGGAGTTGTTTTCAGATCTATTGAGATTGGTCTTTTGATTGCTGTAAGGATGAAACCATTTATGCATTTTGATCTTCTTTTAAAACCTTTAACTTAATTGTGATCCAACTTTATTTGAACTAGGTGGCAATATCTTTCGCCAAGATTCTTCTTCAAGTTACACGACCACGAACTGCCATTCTTGGAAAGATACCGATGACAAGCGTTTACAGAAACATTGGACAGTATCCCGAGGCAACCAAAGTCCCTGGTGTCCTGATTGTAAGGGTAGATTCTGCTGTTTACTTTTCCAACTCCAACTACATCAAAGAAAGGTACATTTTAACCGCAAACTGTCAATCTTTTGAAGAATCTTGAACTATATAAATTATCCAGCAGATGATTTTCAAGTTATAAATCGAGCACTTTATTAATGCAGGATATTGAGATGGCTAACTGAGGAAGAAGAAAATCTAAAAGCAGCATACCAACCAAATATTCAATTTTTGATAGTGGAAATGTCGCGTAAGAAACTAGTTTTCCCATGGTTACCTTTACATTTTGCGTCGTTGAATCTTTCCTCTAATGTATAGTTGCATAATTGCAGCTGTTACCGATATTGACACCAGTGGAATCCATGCCTTTGAAGAGTTACACAGGAGTTTGCAAAAGAGAGATGTTCAGGTTAGTAAAACTCTCTCCAATTCAATAATAACAAATGGTTCTAAGGGTGTCATTCTATCATGTCATGCAGCCGAATGACGCACTCAGAGCCATGTAGCCATTACAGAAAGTAACTAAATGTACACATATTTGTTTATAATTTTCCAAGCCACAACTGCAAATATGTTCTGTATAGTTATGAGTGTATAAATAATAAATTGCATACGTTTTGTAATGCCATCTCAAGGACTAAAAAACTAAATTGGCTTGGCAGCTTGTTCTTGCAAACCCCGGCCAACTCGTGCTAGACAAGCTATATGCAGCGGATTTCCCTGACTTGATTGGCGAAAACAAGATTTTTCTCACAGTTGCAGATGCTGTTCATATATGTTCACCAAAGTCTGCTCATGAGGTCTGAGCTAGTCAGTAAAATGTAAAGTGCAAGAAGGAATAAAGATTTCTACAACTTAAAGGTCACTAGTTCGAATCCCCATATTTACCCTACCTATATATGGAATCAGAAATGTTGGAATTTTTTACAAAACAAGCTTGTTTGTTAGATTGTTTATACATGAAATGACTATGGCTTAAATATAAAGACGAGTGTAGGAAACTGTTATTTTGCCTCTTTAATGACGCATTTGGATTCCGAATGCTATATTGTTAGACAATTGTACGTGACATATTCATCAACAGTTTGTAAGTTTTATAATGGTTTGAATCCGTGTAAAGACATATGACGTTCCAATTTTCTACATTTTTGTGTATCATAGATATAAATCTTGTCAGTTCACCGTATAAATCCATATATCTTGAGAAATTCGAATACAATTTTCTGTTCATTGGACGATATATGTCGAGTGTGCTCAATCATCAACTTATCAGCATAATATTCTCTTTCGTTAACTAAACCATTCATTAACAATCTGTATGAAGTCTGTTTTTCATGAAAATCTATATGACAGAATCACAGAAGTCTAAACTAATCATGAAAAACTATAACTTCGTAATGAATTATTATTAAATTACAATGAAGTTATATTAGTGTTGAAAATTGAAATTGATGTCGAGAATTAAAATATCGGCTTGCTCTCAAATGATTTTTCAAATCATGTGTTTGTTTTACTTCATAGGTAGTTCAACTTCCTACACATAAAGACCATTTTTCTGACCAAGACGACATATCTCATCATTTTGTGATCTTGTCTGTTTTCAAACATTAATTTGGATTATATTCGATTATTCTTCGATCTGTTGATTGAAATGTTCATACAAATACAAATTGTACTTGCAATATTTGGTCCAGAGACATACATAATCCTACATTGTTACCATTGATCACATCGAAAATCTGGCTTGAGGAACAAAATTTTGTCACCTTTCCTCCAATGTTGATAAACACTATGTGTGCACATATAAATTATTGATAAAAAAAAAAAAAAAAGTATATACCATTTAAGCATATCTACATAGTTTCCTGTTGATTTGAAATTTGCAGACAACAATACCAAAGTCAAAATGTGTATGAACATCATCAAGCGGATACTCCTACG
>JAOXNX010000011.1:613851-630642 GCA_028566075.1 Solidago caesia
CCTGTTGATTTGAAATTTGCAGACAACAATACCAAAGTCAAAATGTGTATGAACATCATCAAGCGGATACTCCTACGAAAAGAGAAGAAGAAAATGAAAAAGAAAATGAAAGCGAAGGTGAAACACGAGAAAGAGAAGGTAAAATACGAGAAAGATAAGTTAAGGAAAAGAGAAGAACTCGAAAGAAAGAAGAAAAAAGCAAAGGAAAGAGAAGAACTCAAGAGAAAGGAAAAAGAAAAGCGCAAGCGAGAAAGTAATGAAAAGAAACACAAACCGAAGGGAAAAGAGAACAGAAAGATCGAAAAGAAAAGCAATTGTTTCAACATATGAATTTGAATTATGTTTGTAGAAAGAATTGACCATTATATATATGATGCAAAATGATTCTAAATGTAAAGTTCTTGTAAACACTCGATACAATTTATACTATCTTACTCTATTTTTCTATCAACACCTTAATGTACACAGCTTGAAAGGCTTCTCATTTTGCCGGCAAAATCTCAACCGCTGGCAAAACCTCTAATGAAGAACTCCTTGATAATGGTTACCTATCGATTCCTACTCAAGTATCAGCCTGAGTTCTTCGAGCAATTTACTTTTGGCTGCAGGATTCATCTGCATCATAGAAGAACATAACAAAGTTAAACAAAACAGCGGGTTTCGTGTATTTAAACATGGCAAGTAATCGATATATTATGGTTTACCTCTTGCAAAAGTGCAGCTAGTCCCTGTGGTAAAGCTTGCAGATCGGAAGGTGAACTACCAATCTTTAATAACTGATTTGATATCTTCTGTGTACGTAGCTCGGCTAACTTGCTATTATAGTTCAATGGATCATCTTTCCATGTGAAAAAGGCGTCGTCATTGACCCACAAATCTTCAGTTTTTGTGTCCAAAAACCATTTTTTGATCATTTCATAAGCAGATTTATGCGAAAGCGTGTCACCAGCAGCATCACATGCACTCTTGATTAGAGAAGCCTCGGCCAGCCTACGCTGGAGCCTTTTGTAGAAGAAAAACCGGGAAATTGCCCAGTCAACGACCTTCTTGACAACACCTTTTTCAGCCATTCGGAACGATGTGTCATGAAGTTCAGCAAACTTGGTAGCGATTTGAGTGTAAATTGGTAAAAGCTGTTTCTCACGGGCTTTTATCTGCTGGGTGATTGCTTGATCGAGCTTCGTTTCTTTAAGTTTTTCTTTCAGATTGCGAATTAGTGGGTCCAATCGACCCATGCAGTCTACCAGCTCTTTATTTCGGAACTTGATTTCAATCATACCTTCGGGTTCAAGAACATTTCCTTTTGCAGTTGTTTCTGCATACATTTCTATATGGTCTGAATTGATTCGACTGTCAACGACCACCCATGCACCACCTCGAAGCTCACCTGTTTTTGGAATGTAAACAAAAACTGGCTGTTTATAGGTTCTAAGATTCTCTACAATTGTCGATCCCGCTTGTAGAATCCCTTCAAAAAGGTCACGTTGACCGGCTGAAAACCCTCGCCAGTTTGCCATGATGAAAAGTGGGAGCTCTTCTCGATTAAAATCCATCAGCGCTTGAGCTGTCTTACTAGCAGAATCCGGGAACCAGACCTGCCCAGCTTGAGGAACTACACGTTCATGTGAATCGAGCTGCCCAGGATCCGCAGGTATAACTTGCATCATCGTTTGTGTCTCGACAGCAACAACCCCCACCGGGATCCCACCGAGTTTTGCCCGACCTGTTACGACTGTCCTCGCCCAGCCTTCCAACGTCTCCACAAAACTGTTTCTGTCGAAAATCCCACCAATCCATTTCCCGTTACCATCCACGGTCCCACAAATTGCTGCCCTAGGATCACATGAGTTTTCGGGCAGGTACTCGACAAGCCTTTCGGGCGGATCCATGGGAGCCAAAACAGGAAGTGGACCACCAACATAAGGCGGAACATAGCTCAACCAGTTCAAGATAGCCGAGACACCTTCCAAATCATCAGATACCGTTTGATGAACAACGCCATTCGTGGCCATAATTTTAGGTCCACCAAGTTGCATCTGCGAACTATAAACCTCTCGGCCCAAAAGCTTGTTTAGTGCAGAAAACCCAGTCAAAATAATCGGCTGATCAAGCCTTTGTATGCATCGCATCCCTAGACGGGCCAAATATGCACCTATCCCAACAGTTCTTCCGGTCACGTAGGTTAACGTAAAAGTTTCTTTATATGCCTTCGAAAACGCCCCGGCAATCGCCCCACTACCACTCAAATTCTCAACCCCTAATCCATCCTCTTTTCCAATTATAGTATCAATGACCCATCTCGTTTCACCACTGGATAGATGCATTTCATGTGCTATTACTGATGATTCCATACGAGTATAATCTTCGGGAATTAGATACAAATACTGGAAGCCAGAGTCGGGAGTTGACTCATCTGACCACCCAATTCTAAAGCAGGATCTGACCTCTTCGGCTACCCCGATACGGGCCCCCGAGTTTGCCGCCAGGTAGATGAGCGGCAGTTTTTTGGCACAAGCAAGCTCAGTGACAGCCTCAAAAAACGCATCCTCAATAGGACCAAAAGATCCGTTTTTAAACGTGACGTCATTTGCGACTACCAAAATCGTCCTGCCATTAGGAAATTCTGGTGTGTGGAGGTCCATTGTCCACGCTACCATGCCCACATTGTTTTGTCCCGGCTCACGCTTTACTGGCACAAGTGGAGTGCCCCATGAGCCTTTTTGGTCAGCAAACACAAGCTCCGTCACATTTACAAGTTTGCCCTCGGGCCTGCTAACACCAGGTAGTTTTGATGACCAGATACTCTCAAGGGCTGCTTCAAATGCCTGCAAATACAAGTATGATCAATAAGAATAAGTACTCTGTCAAAAATAATATAACAAATGCACATCAAACTTAGAAAAGGAAGAATGGTGATTTTACCAGTGCAAAGTCATAGCAGTAAGTAGTATTGCTTTTCCTGGCGAGAAGACGCTTCCGATCGAGTAATCCCAGAGGTTGAAAGGGTGTGTTCACGGGTAAACCATGTAAAGGTCCCAATGTAGAGGGAGCATGATACACTACCTTGTGTTTAACACTATCTTCTACTTCCCGGTACACCTAAATACAAATTCCAACTATTCACTTTAGGTAAAAGATTTCGAGTATGGTCAAATGTCTAAAAAATCCATTTAATGACTTACATGTACATTGCAGGTATGACCAGTCACATTTGTGACCACCACCCTCCAAACACCATTGGCTTCACCAGATGATGCCATACAAAGCTTCACCTCCCACTCAAAAACACCTAACCGGTGCATTTTTACCCCAACCATCGAGTGAATTTCACGGACCAAATTCACCAAAAGTGTCTCAACCACACCTTCTTCCTTACCAGAATCTACATCCACTCCCCTGTTCACAACTTGCGACCATTATAAAATAATCCATAAATACATAATATGTTTTGCAAAGAGGATGGGAATGCTTACCTAGTATATGGAACAAGATCATTTATTTGTTGTTCCTTCAATATATAGAGGTACATATGAGCATGGTCAGACTTGACTGTAGCATTATGAAAATGAAGTTCCAACTCCTCCATAGCGGTCACTAAAGATCTCAAGATGCTCCTTGATGTAAAAGGTAAAGTCAACTGAGACCGTGGGCCCACAACTTCTGAATCTTGGTATCCTGAGGGTGAAAACCATTCTTTTGTTGGGTGCCTTACAAGCGTTCTAAGAAACATTCTTTGAACCGGAAGTGGTTTAGCATCAACAGTATACATGTGCCATTGACGGTCACGTGATGGAGTGTACTTTACATTCTCATAGCCCTTCAGCTTGTCCTAAACAAATAATACATTTAATTTATTGTTCTTTTGATATCATGAACATGTTGAAGCGTGTTAAGGGTACAAACCAGTTCAAGATAAATTGATAAAGGAGGCTCCAAATGACGCAATGATGGCTCTTCGATATAATAACGATTCTCTTCTGACCAGTGAAATGAGTGTCTCATCGGGCCTCTACCTTCATCTCTTTGTATTATACAACTTATAACTCCATACCCTGCATTTTTGAGACTCAAGCTTATTTCTTTATCTTTGAGTATTTTTGCTAACTTGTTGACTCTCTCTTGAGCCTGATCCTCATCGCCACTGCAGTTTAGAAGATAACATGTTCATTAGTTTCAGATCATTCACTTTCTATTATAAGGAAGACTAAAGTCAATAGGGTATCCATCAAATTTATCCTTTGGTAAACATGGCACATATCATGGCTTGATATTATGCCCATTTTTTCCATTTTTATCCCTATACATTGGCATATCATAATGTCATGAGATAATAAGTTTGATGAAAAATGCAACAAGTACCTTTTTGGTAATTTAAAGTTGGTTACCTAGTTGTCATATACATTTATATGTAAACAGGTCAACTTGGGTTGTCCTTAGTTGATAACGGGTTAAGCAGATAAAATATCAAGAGATAGCTAAAGGTTAATAAAGGCGATATTATAGTTGTTGTAAATATCCAAAATACATTAAGTATTTAACATATTCAAAAATTTTGATACAAATGTGAGCAGGTTAATCTAACCCAACCCGTTTGGACCCAAACCAGTTTTGACATGCTATCCAACCTATCTATTTTGCCACTCTAGCATCAGTACATATAACAACTTGGGAACAATAAGTTGCTTTATTTCAACTTTTAGTAGGTATTTTACAAATTCGATACATGATCAAACATTTTTCTCAAAGTATGCTCAAGATGAAACATTGCGTACCTGTCTTGAAGCAAACTCATTTGGTTGTTGATGCCTTCCAATGCAATGTGCATCATATTACCTAGATTACTTGGATTGGCAGCTCCATTTTGACTTGTGCCATGACGTTTATAAGTCGTTTCTTTAAGAGCTGCACTTATGACATCGGGCAAAAATTGAAGAGATCTAATAATAACCATAGCTCCCCATTTCTTGTCAACCAATGGTGTATCAATCATTTCATAGTCGGACACATTAACAGCTTCAGCGTGTCCTTCCATGAATTGCCATGAAGCAATAAGTCCGGATCTGTGCCACTGCATTCTAACACTCCCCTTCAAGAGATATGGCTGATGATAGATATGAAGTGAGTGGTCAGTAAAACTCACATGATGTTAGCTCGTAAGAAGTGCAAACAACGGAATATATATTTAAGTCATAAGACTCTTTTGTTTAGCAATTCATGAAGGTCATAGTAGACATATACAAAATAGTCAAACATATCCATCCAGCTAAAGTGCTAAACACACAGTATACGCTACAATACACAAAACTGACTTTAAATATTTCGTTACTTTTTATATATTTTTTTCATATTAAAGCATTTAACAACTTTCTGCCCACTACAAAAATAGCTCATTTAGTTTTGAAGTCCAAATTCACACCCTGTATTCCAATATAATTGTAGTTTTTAAAGAATTTGTTGATCATTAATCAAATCTAGAACTCCTTTAAAAGAGGAAGCTTGTGTACCTAAATCAAGATCATTGCTCTGGCCTTGTTTGGCAACGGTTTTGTCTTCTATTTCGACATTTACAAAAATAAAAAGAATAAAATAAAAAGAGGAAGAAGAAGAAGAAGAAGAAGAAGAAGCAAAAATAGGATAGAAAGAGCCAAAAGAGTTATTTGGCACACAAAAAATATCAGATAAAAATCAGTTTAAGAAGTTTTGTGAACAACAGTGTAATTTAGTGAAAAATGAAACAAAGTGTTTTAATTTTTAAATACCATGAAAATCACTACTCTGTTTACACTACCAAAATAATGCATACAAAAAAGCAAGTGTTACCAACAATGCCTTTATTTGAAATTTTATTATGATTTCATCTTTAAAACATCCCAAGAAATATGTGTCAGTCATAATGCGGACTCCATTTATGTGATATGAATTTCTTATTTTTGATGAGGGAAGCAAAAATACCTGATATAGTCTTCGAACATAGGTCTCAACAACACGCCTTTGAAGGGTGTGATCACTATGATCAAAAAGACCAACAAGGGCATCTTCGACCGCCAAAGGAGCACTCACAATATCCTCCATTCTTTCGTCAATGGCACTCTTCCTCTTAGGGGTATCCATATTCTCACCATCTTCAGTAAACATCTCTAACTCGGAAAGACTTCTAGCAATGCTTGAACGAAGTTCACTCAGTTTAGTCTGTTCTAGCAGCTGACTTGCCTTCAATGCTAACTATCAACATGAATTGAGAAACACAAACTAGTATTAACATAAAAATAGCTTTGAAAAATAGTCAAACTGGTATGAGTATGTTAAATGACAATATTGACCTCAGAATAACTTGTGTGGTTCAGTTGAGAAAACCGTATCAATGTTTCCCTATAGGCAGCCGGATTAGGGTAAACCAAATGCTCCATCAGTCGTAGTATCAGTTTGTTTTTAGTCTTAACACCCTGCGTGGACATAAATTCGAGGTCGTTAACTTAAACAATAAGAATGGGAGCTACAAAACAAAGGAATCTAAATACCTGATGTGAAAGCACGATGTCGACAACCCTCAACAGATCCTTCTTGTATTGTTGTCGAAGACGTTCAATTACATCAGCCTGAAACGTTAACGTGTTTTCCATATTACTGTATGGGAGGTTGAGCAACAAGTAAAATCATGTCATTTTTAGTACAGGTTGATTGACCTGAAACGCTAATGTCCAGAAACTTTATTTTTAGTCTAAAACTTTATTTTATAATAATCCATGTTTTAGAAAAATTATTAAACGGGTTTAATGCATTAAAACTAAGGTGGGAATATGTTGACCTTGAAAAAAATAGGGCTGTGTAGTGTACAAAGATAAAATAAAAAGAACTGTTATGGTAGTGCATGCCCGATCGGAAATCAAAAAAAAAAAAAAACATGGATCCGCCACAGCAGAAAAAAACGCACCTGAATGTTGTCACTAAATAGCTCTTCAACAGATAAATACTCTTCAAAAAGAGCATGAACGATCTCACGTGCATGACTCTCCCTGCCACCTTCATAGGACTTGACAAGACTCATTAATGGCTCAGCGAGCCTTTCTTGGGCCCCCCTTTCCTTTTCCGAGCACGATCCAAGATGTGTCTGCAGATAGCATAGCATTACTATATTACATCTTTAAATATGAAAAAGTGTATGTGTATCATAAAGAAAAGTATTAAACTAACTTCAAGAATTCCCCGTAAAACTTTGGCAGGGAAATCAATAACTTGTTGGGTGGAAATTCCTTCGTACTCCTTAAACTTTGATTCCAACTGAATATACAAAAAACAGAATTAGAAATATATGTTCCAATGTTAAATTTTGAAAGAATAAAAAATAGATAAGAATTATAAGATGTCAATTTGCCTTGTTTTTTAGATCTTTTGGAAGTCGATTTGCTAGAACTGCAAAGCATTCTTGCCACTGAAGGAAAGGTAGCTTGGGACTATCTAGACAACGAAGAAGGTTTTGGACAACCTACAATCAAAGGTTACACTTGAAGAACAACTTTTTTCTGAAAATGTAAAATCTTTATATGGCAAAAAGATTACTTCATCAATATCGTGATCATAGCCTGCAAGAATCATTCGAGCAGCACTTAGAGTTGCAGCACACTTTTGATGAACTTTATCTGACATGGCAGTTGGAGGCCCAAGAAGAGGAAAGCTTCCATGGAAAGGCTCTGCTTTTCTTACAGCTGATGGGTCATCAAGATCAAGCCTTGCTATAAGCTCACCAGCCTACAAATAAAGTGGTTCATAATCGCTCAAATAAATAAACTACTTTTGTTTTGTGGGTCCACAGTGTATGATTTGAAGAAGATGAAAATGGAATTAAAAAAAAGAGAGAGAGAGAACAAAGGGTAACCTGCATTGCTTGACCTTCAGATATCTTGAACTGTATAACTCCAGAAGCGGGTGAAAGTAGCGGCATACACATCTTCATAACCTCCACCTCAGCATAAGGTGCGTCAGCATCGACATGGCTACTATCTGAGACTAAGTATCTTAGAAGTTTGCATGGTGTTTCGGCCACCAACTTGGAAGGATCATGATCATTCTAGAAAGAAGTGATCCAAACTTAACATCCACACAAGTAAAAAATATGATAGAGGTGGCAAAACAAGAGATCCGATTAGGCTACGGAACTGGTTCAGGTCAAAACAGGTAGGTTTGGTACAGTACGGGTTGGGTTGATCTTGGATTGACAACAACCACTTTTTGTATAAAAATTTAAAATTATTTATGTAAACTAGTCCTTCGAATATGATTATACAAATAATATATTTTCAACAAAAAATAACCTTCTATATAAATGATTTGGAAGGTTTTGTGAGTTGAATACACACAGGCTACTTACGACCCATTTGACCCGTTTCCTTTTAAGCTAGGTTTTTTTATTTCACCCGTTTGACCCGTTATATCTTATAAATGACCCAAACTGACTCATTTGAAAATAGATGGATCAAAGTTGCCACCACTGCAACAAATGTTAACAAAGAAAGTTGTTGGCACCTGAAGCAAACATGTCCGTCCATCAATGAGGAGACGAGTACCAGCGGCTTCTTCCTCTGCGTATATAATATGACTATTGCCATCCAACTACCACATTAAATCAACCAGTCAAATATCAATATGTTATGGGTGTATGTAACAATGCGCTTTAATAGTTTATCCGATTAATGCAACTTTAAGTTGCAGAAATCAGTTTCAAGTGTTTGGGTGACCCATTTCAGCTACGACTATCAGATAATCAGTTTGTTACTAACTGCAACAAAACTGATTATCAATTGGTAAAACATAATTTCTTATATACTCAGTTATACCCATTACTTCCTTTAATAGTAACAATTCATGAAACATTATAGCGATTATCATTTTGATTCACAGATTCATTTGAATGTTGAGATGCATGTTATATGATACACATTGTAGAGTTCTAAATAAACCAAAAAAATGAAAATAAATCGTATGAATTATGTACCTGCATCAATAAACCCCCATCACGTAGAGTATGTATCTCTGCTTCAATCTCAGATTGGTTCATTTTCAATCTATAACCTCCAGGTCCTCTTTTTACCATATCAATCTAACAACAAATATGAAAATCAGAAAATTAATATACACTCAAAAAAATCCAAGTAACTTGTCTATCTTGTTACTCACTGTGTATCTGCTTCCCTCAATATTCAAAGTAACTTGAGAGCTGACAAGTGATATATGCTGCAAGTAAGGAAACATTAATCAGTAAAGCAAACATAACGACCTTTAACCAATTTTTATAAAAACAAAACCCAAGTTCAAAATGTCAGAACGCATGAGATACTTTTGGAGGGATTTGCCCCTTTTCAAGATAACCAACATAGTCAGAAGCCATGGCTGCACTTCTAGCAGCGGATTTCTGAGGTCAACAAAAGACGATGGTAAGTCAGAATGCTTCAAAAGATGATAAATGACAGAAAACCCAAATTGTATTATGAAAGAACTTACGTAAAGAGCTCCCCCAACTACCGAAAGATACCAAGGAGGCCTTTCTGCTCTAACCCGCATCGCAATTCGGCTATCTAACCAACCCGTGTGTATTTTGTTTTCTCTATAATCTGGAGCCTACATGTGCAGACATAGGAAAGAAAACTAAAGATTGTGAAAAAAAATTCACACTAGTAAGTGTCGGAATAAGAAAAAAGAGTGGAAATTCTATAAACTTCTCTACACTTTATGGCATGGAGATTTAGGCGCTTAACATTTTAAAAAACTTTGTGATGGTACTTTTCTTCGCCCAATGTGAAGTGTGTACTTTATAGTTCTAAATATTTTGAAGAATACATGCAAAAAATGTAATTCATTTTTAAGTAAATGAATATACTCAAAAAGAATTGAACTTTGAAGCCCAAAATGCTCACATGTAATAAATCGATTGTATAATCAACATTAGTGCGCATTTCGCCACGAATTTGAATTTCCTTCAGCCCAAGAACCATATTTGCAATAGCCAATGTTCTTGACTCTCCAAATGCAAAAACATGACCTGAGGTATGTAGAAAACTAAAATGAGAAAATGAACATCTTGGCAGTGATTCTTGTAAAAGTTAACTACACTAATGATAGGATATTCAGACATTTAAACAGAAACCAAACAAGATTCAGTCTTTACCGAATTGAGAATCTGAGAATTCATGAATGCCTCCTCCAGACTGCAACACTCCAAGATGCAGCAAGTAAAACATTTAGTTTGGCAATCAAGAAGTTACATAAATGTCTATAAATGGGAAACGAGGATACCTTGACAGAAAAGTATGCCCATACGTTTGGCTTGCTTTTAAAACTTAGCTCCTAATAGGTTAAGTCAAATCAGTATGCTAAATAATACTTAGAATATTTGGTATTTTCTTAAGGGTGCATTAGTCTTTTCGCAAACCTGAACTTTTCCACTAGTGGGCTTGAAACCATCATCCGGATCTTCACTTGTTACACGTACAGCGACACAATGACCCTTTGGCCTAATTGACTTGGCGCAATCAAAGTCAAATGGGGTTGCAAGAACCGATGTTCTCCTCCAAGCATCATACCCTCCACCATTTTCCTTTCCATAAAACCGTCTAATTTCTAAAGCAAAAAAAGGTTCAAAAGATCATTCAAATTAGGACGAGGTTTTTTTATAATTTTCAATGACGGCTACTAGGTAAACAAGTATGATGGTCAATAAAATGTCAACCATTCATTACAGTTACGAGTTATTCTGATATATTACCTGGAATTTGCCAAAGAGGAATGCCCATTCCAACCGCAACTTGTGCTGCGGGTAGATTAACTTCCGCTATCCACTCAGTGACAGGATGCTCAACCTAATAAAAAGGTGTCAGATAGAACGAACAATCATATCTAGTGTCCTCTAAGTTACAGGTCCAAAAAACAAACATCACTTGCACCTGTAAACGGGGGTTGAGCTCCAAAAAGTAATAATCTCCAGTTTCCATACTGTACAAATACTCTACAGTTGCAGCTCCAACATAATTAACCGATTTGGCTAATCTTCTTGCTGCTTGCTCCAATTTATCTATTATCTCAGGGGGGGCGATGGTTATCGGCCCCTCCTCGATAATCTTGAAATTATCAACAACAAAAATAGATTAAAAACAAGATAAAAAGGAAAAAGTGAATAAAACAAATGAATTGGATGTACCTTTTGATGCCGCCTTTGAACACTGCAATCCCGACTATGTAAAGCAGCTACATTGCCATGCTGATCACAGAGGAGTTGTACTTCTAGATGCCGGCTCTATTTCCGACAACAAAAAATGCTTTTAGAAAGAAAAAAAAATTACAAATTACAGGTAGAAAGATATTAGAATGTTTTCTCACCTGGGAAGCAACTTTCATAATAAATATGGGAGAACCGGGGACTTCACCCTGAACTTGCTTAAAAAGTGCCCTGACTTCTTCATCATTATGCACCTACAGATTATTGTGGTTTTTCACTTCATTCTATACTTTTGAAACAACTTCAAACGGGTTTTGACGACTTAAGGTCAAGTAAAAATTATTCTCAAATGTAAAGAAGCACACCTTTCTTATGCCTTTGCCACCACCTCCCCATGATGCCTTGATCATAGCTGGATAACCAATAACTTGACAACTAGAAACTGCTTCTTCGGTTGTATGGACACAAGCTTTTCTATATACGTCATCTGGAATTGTGTCTAAACAGCTCTCCGCAGAAATTTTCACCTAAAAGAAATGATTTTGACAAATGAGAAGCATAGTTGAGTGATTTTTAACAAAGAGATATAAAGATTCGGTTATTTAAGAGTAATTGGTATAGATAGACGTGTGATTTTTAAAAAGTAAATGTTATAAAGATATGTTGATTGGAAATCAGAAGGTATAAATATGCAAATTTATAATAATGAGAGGCATAAATATCTGATTTTGAAGATAAGAGGTGTAAAGCTCGCTGTAATGGTAAAAATAATAGGAGTACAATGGTGGCAAAATTTACATGAGATCCACTCCAAGGAAGTGTTGGCACGTCAGCCGCTTGTGCAATTAAAGAAGAGCCGATTTTGTCTCCTAAAGCCGCCATGGATGAAGCCGGTGGCCCAAGAAATACAATTCCCTTTGCCTCCAATGCATCGGGTAATTCAGGAATTTCGGAGGCATGACCCCAACCAGGCCAAACAGCATCAACATGTGTTAACTCAGCAGTCTGAAATAATCAAACACAAACTCACCCTTTTAAAGAAAATTGATAGTGATCGCCAAATATACTGGTCTTTCAGCATATTCAAAACAACTATGGCTAATGTGCAATAAAAAGCCATATATGACGATTCATAAAGTCAGTCACTTAGTAGTATTTAAATAAACTACGAGTGTAGGATCCATAAATAAAGCTACTTACCTCCACAATGAGCTGCACGTTAGCATAATTATTATTATTCGTACCACCTGGGACTTCAACAAATTGATCAGCAATTCTAATATGCTCAGCATTTATCCTCATATCTTCCGGTGTAGCCATGGCTACCAACAAAATCGCTTTCTCTGAACCAAACGTTTCATAACTACATGTCCTCACACTTCTTATAAACTTTACAGCAGCCATTCCATTGTTTGCAATTAAAATACTATGGATTGGCCTATTCCCCCCAAGTACATTACAAAATTCATCAATGGCAGATCTGCTTGCAGAAGACCTCAATGAAATTGCCCCATTTACATAACCATTGCCATAATTAAAGCTTCCATTTAGAGGCATTCTTTGAGCTTCTGACATGGTGCCACTGCCAAGTAGACCAATCAAAGTTTAGTTCAGCATTGCTTAAATTCCTAAACGGTCAAACAACCATTTTTTCCTTCTTTATATATATATATTTATCTTAACTATTTTTCTTGAAGAAAATTCAAGGGGGAAAAAAGACAGAACTTGCAATTCATACTTTGTAAATCAAACAAGAAAATTCATATGAAAATTTCAATTTCACAGAATAAATCAATAATTCTATGAAACCGAGTATGAAATATTACAAAGGGATCAAACTTCGGTGCTTTAAAAAATGGATACCAATTTGCATTTTATAATCCATTATTCTGATTTTTTAAAAGATGATGTGGAATTCATTATGGTCAGTGATCCAATCTAAAAGTTACTTGTGGGATCAAAAAGGCCAAAAGCGCACATCATATCTACTTTTATTCTGTGTTTATATCCTAGTTCTAAATTGGATTTTTATATTATCTGATCACATAAAGTCTCATCATATCCACTTGATTAATCTAAAATCTTATTAAACAAATGTAACCCAATTAAACACATAAAAGATCCTCCTATAATGCATACTCATATGCAAACAAAAAAAATGTCAAAATGAACAAAACTAAAGTTATTAAGATTTTAGACAGCATACCAAAGTCAGATCACAACATTGAGAGAATGAAATGACATAAACATGCTAGAAAGATTCAAACTTTAATCACTAAACCAACTCGTTTACTACGTTAAATCATAAAAAAACAGAGAATTCAAGAAACACATGAATTTCAAGAAATGACATATACCCGTAAACAAGGATTCAATCTTTAACCGCTAAGGGGGTGTTTGGGATTGCGTTTACAAAATAGCATTTTTGGGAAAACATATCCCAGCCCGCTTTTACAAAACTGTGTTTTTTTGTATGGAAGACGCAGATAAATCATTTTTCTGCCAATCACTAATCTCTCAATGTTTGGGTTTTCTAAATTCGATAATCAGTTAATCTTTCTAAAACATAATTCCAAACACCCTCTTAAACATTTTTTTTACTACTACTTGAATTTATAAAACACAGTTAACCCAATTCAAAAAACACAAGAATTTAAAGAAAGTCATCAAACCCAGTAAAAAGATTCAATCTTTACCCACAATCAATTTTTCTTACTACTACTTAAATTCAAAAAACACAGTAAACCCAATTCAAGAAACACAAGAACTTTATAAAATGACATTAAACCCAGTAAAAAGATTCAATCTTTAATCACTAAATCATCTTTTTTACTACTTAAATTCATAAAACACGGTAAACCCAATTCAAGAAGCACAGGAACTTCAAGAAATGACATAAACCCAGAAAAAAGATTCAATCTTTTATCACTAAATCATCTTTCTTACACAATAACTTCAAACTTTGGGGGCTTAAAGAATGAGAAAGACCAACCATGAACAAGTCAAAGAGCAGCTGAATCAATCAAGAATTTACAAGATAAAAATAAAAAAGGAATGTTGTGCAAGAAAGTTGGAATTGCTGAAATATTGGTGTTGTTTTGTTGGGTCGTATTTGGTTTGTTTAGTTTGCCTTAAATATGGAATAGGTGATGCATGCCACGTGAGATGGGTAACCAAACCCCTGCCCCACCCCCAACACAAATATGAATTGATTTATTTATTTTTGTATATGTTTTTTTATTTGAAAGCTTATACTTTCATGATGAAAAGTATATCTATATTATTATGAGCAGTGATAAATTCACAACAATGTTTAGCCATTCATAATAATACATGTTTTATACAGTTATATACTGTGCAGTATTATTTATATATTTGTTGTGGATGGCTAAAAAATGTTGTAGATTTATATCTACCCTATTATTACGGAGATAACTTATATTTCCAAAAGCATATAAATTAGGTGTTTTTTTTCATAATATTTTTAAATAAGAGATACAATGTGTATATTTAACGAATTTCAAAATGAGACAATAAAAGAAATTTATAAAATTTTTTGTTAAAGTATACCTTTTTTAGAAGTACCTAAGTTATTATCTGTTATTATATATATGGTTTTAGTGATTTAGTCAATGCAAATAATGTAAATCAAAATGTTGGTAGTGTATTATTTGATTATGGTTGAACAAACATGTAATCATATGATTGGTTCTAAGTCTATTCGAATATGTGAAGTTCTTGTTTCATATTTTGTTAAATAACGTGTGTTAAAACCATAACTTATGTACATTCTATAAATGTAGTAATAGTAATATCCTGATTCGAATATCTCTCTAACTCGTCAAGGCTACTATTATTCATTTTATTATATAATATCAATCGTTATAACAAAACAAAATAAAATACACTCTAGACTCTACTAAAATGAAAGTATCACGAACATTTCATTTTCTTTGAGTCAATTTTCTTCCAACCAAAGATAGTGTTTTGTCTTTGTCGGTAAAATTAACCATCTCCTAATGATTTAAATTTCACTAAACCACCTTAATAATCAATACTCTTAAAATAAGGTTGGTTACTTTTTTTCCTTTTTTTTTTTTAAAGGTGTGGATTACTCGCGAATATCGGGAGGCCTAGCATACGTTGTCTTAACCGGGTCCGTGCTAGAGAGCCCCCTCGCCCCCAATTTAAACCCCTTAATGAGAAACCCCTATCACCCAGAGATCTGGAGGGGAAAACTCACCCAGGCCCACCATAGATGGAAATTAAATACCTGTGGCCACCCCAAATATGCCTAGGGTAAGACTCAAACCCTTGACATCTTGTAAAGAAAGAGACCTCCTTGCCACTAAACCATTTGGTGATGGTTAATAAGGTTGGTTACTTAATCTAAATGTATCAACTAATATAGTACGAAAACATAATATAAAGTAGTTATACCTTTTCACTCGAGGACTCCCTCCTTCTCTAAAACACATTGGTTTTAGTTTAGGCTCCTGCAAGATAAATAGTAGCACACCTAAGTGACCATATGTGAATTGAAAAGGCTGGTGATCCGTACACCATCACTTTTTAACCGTACACCATCAAACATGTTTCATCTTATTGTACGATACAATACCTTAAAACATGTTTGATGAAGTACAACTAAAAATGATGGTGTACGGATCATTACTCATGTGAAAAATATAATATAATATGAAAATAATATAAAAAAAAAACATTCACATAGAGAATATAGAAATATGATTTTGTTTTTTTATTTTATAAAAAAAAAAAAAAAAGACTTAACCTTGCCATAAGGTGACACAATTTGTTGCAGTGCTTGCATCCTTTCTCCAAATTTATCCTTCTTCACAAGTTTCTTTGCCTATAAATTTTTAAAAAGCCAAAATCATAGAAATATAAATAAAATAAATAAAAATAAAATAATCATAAACACTGAAATTAATAGTGACTGTGACCCAGGTTGCTTTGAATTTTTATTTATTTATTTAGCAAATGAAAAATAACATTAAATATATTTATTTATGCATGCACATATCAATAGACAGGTTGTACAATTCCAAATCATAAAAGCATTGAAACTCATCAAAATAAATATATTTTTCAATAAAAATATTTTAAATTAAGAACGATTACAACTTATCGTATCTACATGTATATATAGTCGAAAAATGACCCGATTCACATTCATATATCTATGTAAAAAAAAATGTATACACATTTTTAAAAACGAATATAAGTATTATTCCTAGAAATGATATATATATGCACAATTCTACGTGTTCAGATCAAATTATGTGTTGTTAATATGCATGAACAAAATGAGATCTATACCTTTGAATGACTTGGCTTACGATGTGTGTTTTCGGACGTCGTCTGATCTTTGTTTTTGTCGTTGTTGTCGCCGATGGCAACGAAACTGGTCGGAAGAACAACCCGATGATGATGATTCGGATTGGAATTACATCGAATTATATTTCTTTTAATGTGTGGGAAAAGATTGAACTTCAAATCGAATGCTTGAAAGTTGTTCATAGCACTCGATCAGAAGAAGAAGAGCACTTACTAGCTGTATGTAT
>JAOXNX010000011.1:636744-649620 GCA_028566075.1 Solidago caesia
TTACAAGTTCAAGATTCATACTTTATACAAATTTCAAAGATGAGATACATATACAACTCATTACAGGTAACAAATTCTCCTATAAAATCAATATAATAGTTGATAAAACAAAAAAAAAGAAATATATTGCTTTCACGTCACAAACAATTACCAATAATAATAATAACTGAATCAATATGAACATCCAAAAACATAGAAATAAACATATCCAGATATGGCAAGCTTAAAATAGCAAATTAAAACATGAAAAGATACAGGTACCTGAAAGTATCGGCAGACTGGTACAAACCCTAGATTTGATTTACTTTTTTTCCCAGGTGAGTATTAAAGAAAAATGTCTTCTAACAAAAGTTAAACAGTGTGAATGAGAGGAAAAAAAAAAAACCTAAAATAGAATTAATTATTTTCCATTTAATTTCACATTATGGCAACAACCATCCCTCAATGCACAAAACCATCATCGGAAACAAATTGAAATGAAAAAAAAAAACTAAATTGAAATTGAAACATTGTTAATTTAAATGGATTTAATTATTTAAAGAGGTGGCCCGCAAAGTGAAGGTTTCATATGATTTTGTAATTGAAATTGACGAAGTTGTTAAAGGATGGCTTAAGGAAAACGACAAAAAAAAAAAAAAAAAAGAGAGAGAAAGTAAATATACGGAACGGAAAATTGCATAAGGAGAGGGAGCGGCTGCCACGTGGCAAACCCTTTAAAAATACTTAATTTTGGGATCCTCTTTTATTAAGAGTAAAGATATATATATATATAGGGAGCAGTTATTGTGAGAACTAATAAATTGTCGAGAACTGCGAGAACTAAATTATAACTAAAATACATAGGGGTAATTTTGTATTTTTGATAGATACAATTTAAATTAAAATAATTAAGTAACAAAATACCAAAAAATCCTCCTCTAATTATAACCGTTTTTTGCTCTCTTTCCTACTTTGTTTCTTGTTTCTATTTTTACTTTATGTTAATTATTAGTATATTATTTTATCATATTTAATCAGTTTTTTTTTAATTAAAATTTTTTTAGTCGACTTTCATTTTCATTTTAGCTATTCTTAATTTAGTATTTTAGAGGCTAAATAATTAACTCTTGGATATATAATAAGTTGACAATTAACTTTAGTATTTTTTTATTCCAAAAAATAAGCAAGATAATTTATTTTTTTAATAAAACTTGATGAGAAAAAATTATAAATTCACATGTGTACACGTTTTCTATGAATATGTAATTATCAGTTGTCTTGTGTGCACATATAAATTGGTGATTTGATCATGTACACATGTGACGACTTTATTACATTTCTGAGGTTCACATATGTACACATGTGATTTCATCAAGTACACATTTGAGGACTCTATTACATTTTTAAAATAATTACCTTCGGTATATGAGTTGTACACACATGAATTAATAATTTTTCCCCATCTAGTTTTTCATAATCTTGTATGTGTAATTAATAAGTTTTTTAAAAAATTCCTCATATACCGAAGATAATCTTTTAGAAAAAAATATATTTACATGTGCAAAATTGACGTGCACCTATGCACGTCTTAAGAATGTAATAAAGTTGTCACTTGTGAACATGTTGTGATCACACTAATTTATATATGAACACAATTGATAATTACATATTCATAATTTATATATGAACACTAATTTATATATGTGAACATGTGCACCTATGCACGTCTTAACAATGTAATAAAGTTGTCACATGTACATGTGCAAATTAGATGTGCAGTGTTGCACCTGTGAACATCTTAAATAACATGATGAAATCACACTAATTTATATGTGTGCACAATTAATAATTACACATTCAAAATTTTGAAAAACTAAATGAAGAAAATTATTAAATCACGTGTGTACACCTCATATACCGAAGATAATTAACTAGGAAAAGTGATAAGTTTACATATGTAAATTAGATGTGTACATATGTACATCTCAAAAATATAATAAAGTTGTCACATGTGAAGATGATAAAATCACCAGTTTATATATGCACACAAGACACAATTGATAATTACACATTCATAGAAAACGTGATTTTTTTATCCACATGTGCACTCACTTAATGTTCATATAAGACCAAAGTTGTTCACCTGTACACACCATACACTACTGATAAAGAAAACTTCTTTTCTAAACGCTTTCTTAGTATGTGTATTTGAATATAATGGTATTAATCATTTTATTAACACTACTTATCTCAATGAAAAAATGCACACTAAACAATTTTGGAAACTTTGATTCTTTCTTTTTGACAATAAGAGATTTTTTTTAATATAAGTCCCATATTGTATAAGATTGTTTTTCCGGTATTTCTACAAAGTAAATTCAAACTTATTTTTGCAAAATTAACATTAACAAATAGTCTAATAAATTAAAAAGGACAATGCAAAATATGTATAAGATTTCCGTTGAAAGCGGAATCTTAGTCAACAAATTCTATGATTTCCGTTTTCCATATTATTCTATATTCCAATTTAGCCCTTCTTTTAATTTTTAATTTAAAACTATTCACAATAATTACATAAATGCCATTAAATCATTTTAACCTTTGATTTAGTTAATCCAATGGATAAGATTAGTTCTCGCAGTTCTTGACAATTTTATGGTTCTCATTTTAACTTTTTACTATATATATATATATATTAACAAAATTTAGATACAATTATACTTTATGGCCACTTCGAGTTCAATAGAAATAAATCAATAGAGACTCTCATTAGAGACAATAAACGAAACTTGCATTCAAAGAAATACATATGCTATGTCGATTATACTTGTCACTTTCATTTATTTATCTGTTTAGTTATTGTTCTATTCGAAAGTATATATGTCATGCATAATGCTAAAAGTAGATTAAAAAGAAGAGAAAAGAAAAAGCTTAAAGGGTATAAAAGATGTATCAAATGAGCCCATATAATATAGCTACTTTCAATATAGAACACAAAAGTTTTCTCCTTTAATGAAAATCTGTTATAAGAATCTGTAGCATCTAATGGTTTCACATGCAAAATTACCCAGAACATGGGAAGATTAAATTAAATTTAAAATTAAAATATAAAGGATAGGCAGATAGATAACGAGAAGAGATGATGGATTCATTAAGAATAATTAGAAAAACAAAACTATGATCAAAAGCACACAAAAATGTGGAAACGAAAAGTTAAAGGTATTAGTAATTAATTTAGTCTATATAAATATATGCAATTTGACTGATCAATTACAATTTCTTCCTCTTATACACCAATAAACAACTCGTCGATCAATAGAGTGAATTATTAGTTTGTGGATCATGGGTATTAGTTTGCCGTAAAAATCTGAAATTATTACTAGTAGATATATGTAAACTTATTTGCTAATGACACGTCATACAGGTATAATAATAATAATAATAATAATAATAATTAAAAATAAATAAATTAAGAAGAGAAGAAACATATATGCATGCATGTTGGGGATATGTTAGTTTTTAATTGGCAAGAGGTGGTTAAACTTTATAGATTAAATAGTACCCAAAACCTTTTAGTTAATTAATCGAGATGTGTTTAAACTTTTTGTTCTTTAGAGGTATAGTTGTCGCAATTTGTTGCATGCTTACCAAGCATCCATCATATACTTTATAAGGCCGGTCCCTAAAGGACTCTTCATGCTCGTCATCTAGCTTGTCATCCTCGTCAAGATAGGCACCGTTATGACTTTTGGAAACGATTGGACGAGTGTATGTAGTGTATGTGTGTGTGTTTAATTATTTTTTTTTATTGGGGATGAGATGATGAAGGGGGTATGATAGGGAGGGGGTAGTTCTTGGGTGTGTCTTGGAGAGAGAAAGCTGATGTGGCAGTCAAGACGAGGGGATGACGACGTCATGGTAGAAAGAGGCCTAAAGAGTAAGAAAGAAAAAAAATGCTACAGATTTTCACTTCCCTAATCCAAAACTATAGACACTGTCTTCTATACAGTAACTTGTATTAATATACAGTATCACATATATTGGAAATATCAATCTTGAATTCTTGATAATAATATATATTTTGGGTATATTTGGTAAAAAAGCTAGGAGTTGGGACTATGGTTATGGGTTGGAGCTGAAGCTTAGGATTGGGGCTAGGGGCTGAGTTTTTTTTTTAAGTCCCCTCCCAACCATAACACCAAATTCTCAAATTCTCACTGCTACATCAGCGTCACATCATTCCTTCTTCTCAGAATTTACCCCTACCAACCATACCACCAAATTCTCAAATTCTCACTGTCACATCATCGCCACATCATACACCATCTCTTTCTTTCTTTATATACATATATATACATATATACATATATATAATATATACACACAAAAAGCAAGTGGCCCCACTTTTCTTACACAAATTCACGTTCTCGAGAGAATGGGTTTTCAGAACGCTGGCCGTGCCAATGACGTTCTGGTCAGAACGCGAGAACGGCTCCAGAACGTGGGGAGCGTGCCATTGGTGTTCTCAGAACGCGAGAATGGGAGAGGGAGAACGGGGTGAGAATGGCTTGTTGGGAGGGGCCTAAGAGATAGGAGGACTACAAGAACTAATAAGAAATTTTTTAAAAATAATATATTTATAATAGCTGTACACAAATTTTTGTGTTTATTAATTCGTGTTGTTTTTAATTTTTATTATATTTCAATGTTTATTTTTTTTTATCGTTAATGTAAATTACGTAATAGTATATATGAATTTAATAATGAGAATTAGTTATGTTTTGGTTTTGTTTTTGTCATAAAAAAGTGTACGTAGATTAAAGTAGTTGCAATAAATAACATTAAAATGGTTATTCAAACGATTATACATATTCAGACATTTTTACAAAAACAAACAACGATAGTTATTCAAATTTTAAACATTTAAACCACTTCTAAACATTTAGAAGTGATATTCAGATTCAGATGACAATCTCTTACAAGAAACAAACGGAGTCTTAGTCTTTTTATGCCAGATGGCTTTGGTGCAACACTAAATCTGGAATACATTGGTTTAGCCTAAAAGCTAGGTAACTAATTGAATTTTTTCGGGTCAGGTTCGGGTTGGCTATTCGTATTAACAGGTCGACCCGTCAACCCGAAAATATTTTAATTTTATGAAAAAAGAAAATTCTATAAGTCGACCCACCAGCCCATTTGCCTCGAAACTAAGTCGACAAACCGCAAACTCATTTGACCTAAAACTGACCCACAACCAGCGAAACCACCAACCATTTGACCCGAAATTAATCCAACAATCTGCTAACTCATTTGACTTGAAACATCCAAAAAACTCACCAACCCACAACCCATTTGACTTGAAACATCCAAAAAACTCACCAACCCACAACCCATTTGACCTAAAATCAACTTGTCAACCTAGCATACTACAACCCATTTAACTTGTTTAACCTGAAATCAATCCGTCAGCCCATCACCAACCTGTTTTACCCATTAATTTGAAACCAACCTGCCAACCCGCTGTTAATCAGGTTGGTGGGTTAAACTAGAGTTTTCCAACCCGATTTTGATATCATGTTAGGTATGGGGTTTGCTATTTTCAACCCGACAATCCGACCCGACTCAGTTGCCACCTCTAGTAGAAAGTGGGTGTGTAGAATTGTTTCTACAATTGTAAAAGCGTACAAACATAACATTTCTACACAATTAATAATGTTGACTTTTTTTACATAATTATAAGAATGTACAAACATAATATTTCTACGCAATTAAAAATGTGAACATTTTTTACATTTATACATGTGTAAACTAATTTTATTTTACATATATTTTTTGGTTAACCTAATGTCAACTAATCACAGAAAACTACCTGTTTCATGAAGTGCGAATAAACTAAAGATGTTATATGTTTTTTTAAAAATCATAGAAAAAAATGTGTAGAAGTTGAATATATGTTGTAGGGTGAATTTTATGAAATGATGCTAGTTTATTCCCCAATATAGATGCACCATTTAATTATTATAGCGTTATCTTTTTTCATTTCTTTTGAGATTTGTGAATAAACTCATAAAGTATAAAGTATCACTTAGTTATAGTTAATTTTTAGTAACCGATTATTTAATATATTTTATTAAAATATTATTAAATCTCTACTGTCTCCTCATCCACGGCAAGGATAGCTTGACACCCCAAATACATACAACTCAACTATCGTTTTGGCAACGTTATATTTTCTGTTTTTATTTTATTTATTACAGATAAGTAAGATTAAAATAATAGATGGTGTGTGTGTTTGAAGTTTTAAAAACAAATATACCTTTTTCATTACTTAATAAATTGAGAGTTATGATTTTCGAGTCTAAAATGTAAACATAAAAATATGCATAATGTATAAAAACATTTAGACACACGACAATTGTTTAAGATAAAACTTGAAGAGAAAAGAAAAGGAGAAAATGATACATACACTGGATGGGTTAATTAGGCAAATTCTAAACACAATATATTAGTGCTAATTAATTTTCTTTTTATTCATGTAAATTGGTATTCTTTCGTAAATGATCTAATGTTTATAATTTATAATAATTGTAAAGCAAAAATAAATATAAATATAGCTACAAGTATGATTTTTTAAATTATTTCTTGAAAGTAAAGATATATGAGAGAGTATATTTTAATTATAAAGTGAAGACCCCATATAAAGCAAAACACTTCTTCAATTGGTCAAGTTGAAGAGCTAGTTGACCACTCAAAAGATCACACCATGATTTTGTGGTATGTGATATTAAATAATATAGTTCTTGAATTAAGTTAAAAATCGAATATATGTCAAGTTGCTTGTTTAATAACGTAAACTCTTTCACTTTTGCGTAATTTTGAAACTATAAATCATGATATTTGATTAGTATTTACAAAAAAAATAATAGAGGAAAATTAATGATGTACTTGTGTAATCGATATCTTTATAATGAATTCTTTCAAATAACATACTTCTAAGTTTTCCCTCTTTTTCTTTCTTTTTCTCATATCATAGTTTTAATCTAAGAAATACTATAAGGGTAGTCGGTGTACCCCGGGGAAAAACCCGGTCACCGTTCTATGCCTAATGTTTGGGTGCCCCGACCTCTCGGTACCGATGGGGTGGTGAAATTTTGGGTGAGGGCCATGCCCAGTTTCTTCCCCACTTAGATATATAAAACACGTATATACTATCTACTACATACAAACTACTCTTCTTTTTCTCTACACAGAGGTATATACTATCTACTACATACAACCAAATCTCCAAGCCACCATTTTCTTCTCTGCTTTTTCTCTACACAGAAGTATATACTATCTACTACATACAAACTACTCTTCTTCTCTACACAGGTATATACTATCTACAGACACAGGTATATAAAACACAATACAAACATACAAAGTATGGATCGTGGGAAAGTACGCACTCCAAGTAATCCCCTCTCCCTTCCTCTCCAACTCTTCTTCTCTCCGGCCCGCCACTCCACCACAATACAAACATACAAAGTATGTAGCAGGGTAGACCAGTGGATGAGGCCTCTGTTGTAAGAAAAGCATAGTAATAATATTGATCACTTTGATTAGTTTCAAGTAGTTTTTGATAGGCAAAAAAGAATTATATGTGTTTTTTTTTACTTTTCGATCAGTAATGATATGGTGGGTTTGTGTGATAAAGAATATGTAAGATTAAGAATGTGTGTTTGTAGATTAATTATTTTATATGTATGGTTGAAAAGCATAGTTGTTTGTTTTATTACTTTGTATTAGTTTTTAATTTTAATTAATATAATTTAGTTTTTTTTTAAGTTTAAAAAAATAAAATTAAAAAAAGAGGGTGGGGAGCGGTGATGAAGTATTCCTTGCAAGTGGGTAAAAAATGAGGAAAAATAAAAAAGACGGGGAAAGGTGGGGAGGAGTGGGGAAGCACTCCTTCCACCCTAAAGGCAGTATTAAAACGATACCTAAACTGGTTTGTTAAAACGACAAAAGAGTTGCTCAGGAATTTATCATCGTACAAAAACACATATACAATTTGAACTAGCTGTAAGTGTATGGTTCACATTTTTGTTTCATTTGAATTTGCATACTTTAATAAATTGCAAATTATTTATTTATTCCCACAAGAGTAAACAACTTTAGACGGGTATTTGCGCATGGGACTATAGTTTAAACATTAGGTCTCTATAAGTAAAAAAAATTGGGCATTAGTAGGTAAGTGGCGATGGAGGTTTAAGAGGGACATGGTGATATTATACGCAAGGGTGATGACTCTAATGGAAGGGTTGAAAATTTGGGAGTCATGGCTCCTTGTATCCAATACATATAGAAATGAGGGGGGTATCGAAGTGCGAGTTGACAAGGTGTCACACCCCTTTTAAGTGGAAACAAGGGTGCGATGCAAAAGTGACATACATTGCACAAGTTAATAGATAAACATTCACTATAGCATTAATTAGAAAGTTAATGATACACATAATTACCAAATGAATTCCGCAATTACCAGTGCGTCAACTAGTACTTGAAGGTCAAAAACACAAATTACACATGAACTACTTTGATAAAATCCCAAAAGACATTGTTCTGGACAGAATTCCGTTGTCCTTCACAAATTTGATTCCGTGAACTCAAAATATGCAGAAGACACCGTTATACTTCAAAGCTTCTAACCTTAATAATGATTTCCCGAAAAGCATATGAGTTTGAGAGGTCAGCTATAAAAATAGCTGGTGAGTTCACAGTTTGATAAATCTGAGTAATTTAATGATATGCGCGCGCATCAACGTATTAGTGCATTGTATAATAATTTATCTATCACAACATAAATCTGAGTACACACATACAAATCTGATTTCCTAGAAAGGAATACTTGACAAGTATTCTAGATTGAGACAGCTTAGAACACTTTATCAGTTCTAACAATATAGATGGATGGAAACAACTTAGAACACTTTAACAGTTCTAACAACATAGATTTAGTACACTTTAACAGTCGTAATAATGAGGATTTAGAACACTTTAACAGTTGTAATAATGAGGATTTAAAACACTTTAACAGTTCCAATAGAGATGATTTAGAACACTTTTACAGTTCTAATAGAGATGATTTAAAACACTTTAACAGTTCTAATGATGATGATTTAGAACACTTTAACAGTTCTAATAGAGATGATTTAGAACACTTTAATAGTTCTAATGGAGACGATTTAGAAGACTTTAACAGTTCTAATAGAGATGATTTAGAACACTTTAACAGTTCTAATGATGATGTTTTAAAACACTTTAACAGTTCTAATGATGATGATTTAGAATACTTTAACAGTTCCAATGATGATGATTTAGAACACTTTAACAGTTTACCCATAGGAATGTATGAGAACATTTCTAATGAAAAATGGACAGTGAAAAACTGAACAAACCACAAGGATGGTTTATGTAATTTACTCTTTAAGAAAAAAAAAAAAAGAGGGTTTCATATAAGGATTGTTTATTGACACCACTAAGCTAAAAGACCAATAAAAGTAATGAAATTTAATATTAGAAGACAAATAAAATGATTATTTGAAAGCAAAATAAAATGATAATAGAAATAGAAGCTCTTGATGAGCTAAACCAAAAGGATGTCAAATATGGAGTTTGTATAGGATAAGGATCTTTTGAAGTTAAAAAACAACTTGACAGATCATGTTGTGATTTTGTGAAAGAATGAAAACTAATAAAATAAAAAATTAGATCTACAATAAAGATCCTACATATTTTTACACTAAAAAAAAAAAAAATCATAACATGGCCTATGAAGTTTTTTTAACTTGAAAGGATTTTTATCTGACCAAGATAGAAACTCTTCGAAAACAAGCTAATACTTCCATATAGGCGAGGAAGGTATTGGCTAACTTTTTTTATTAAAAAAAAAAAATAAATATTCTTAATGTGAGAGACACATGAAGTGTTTCAATGTTAAAAGCATAGTAAAAAATATAATGTATTTTCACTAATGCTGCCACAAAGCAGGCAATATTAATTTAAGGATTTAAAAAAATGTATTTTTTACATTTCAATAGTTGTTACTGACATAGATATTTAAAAGTTAATCAGTAACAATTTAGGTTAACCAATTTTATAAATTATTTGTTAAATGAGAAGATATTAGACTTCAAAAACAAATGTCATTTTAAATGCTAAAGGGACCTTTCAAAATATGTCACAACTCATAAATCAATTTCATATGAGTTGTACAAAGCTTATAGATGGAGGTAGTGACTGCTGATATTTCCACCAAATATTTATCATCAAAGATATCTCTTAATTAATTAATTAATTCACAATCACAACCAAATAAAAATAAAAATAAAAGTTTACATAGCAGCAACAGTCTCAGAAGCATTTGGGGAAGTGGTTGCAATAGGAGTACTAGTGTTATGTTTGTTGGATAACATCGAACACTTTTCTTTTTTCTCGTCTTGATTCATTTGTTGTTGTCTACACTCTAAACTGCAAAATGCACTGTCACCTCTGCATAAACCATAAGAACACAACCATCAGTTTGTTTGTACTCCAAAAATAAGTTAGTGATAAATCGACGAAAATTTTTAGCTATCCACAACAAATATATATATATATTTTACAGTAAAGTATATAGTGTATGAAACATCTATTGTTTTGGATGGTTAAAAAAATTTGTAAATTTATCAACAACAAAAAAAAAACCATTGATATTAATTCAGGATGTTTTTAATATTTAGGTAAAGTATACTCACTAAATTACAAACGCAAACCTTAAAAAGTTGATAATATATGTAAATTTATACGACACTTTGTATTAAAGTAACGTGGCAAATTTGCCCACAAATTAAACAATCGCATGACTGCATGAGGTAAATCCATGATAAGTTACTTACATCCAAGTGAGTACACTGATTTTCTTTTTCTTCTTATTTACAAAAATTTTTATAACACAATATATATATATATATATATTTCTTGTTATAGTTAGATTTATGTATTAAATTTGTTTATTTTATAAAGATAACACATAACTTATAGATCCGGTTTCATGAGTTTTTTTTTAATGGTAAATTTGACTCACCGGTATTGTTTTTTCATATATCTAACTCCAATTTAAAAAAAATAAAAATTTAAATTCTCTAACTCCCCAAAGTAGAAATCCATATATGATAGTTGGTTCAGTTTCATAAGTTAAATAACTTATTTTATTTCTTTGGAATATAAGAGAATCATTTTATGAATCTAGAGGAGAAAAACATATTTAATATAGATGGGTCCCAAATCACTAAAAAAAACAGCCAATCAGAGACAAGTTTTGCAACACCAATTTATAATCACCACTCACACAAACAAAAATTATAAAAAGAAAATACTATTTTTTTCTATGTATTAAAGAAGTAAAGAAACAAATATATATAAAAAAAAGAAGCTATGGATCTTGATTATATATATGTATACCTATACATGAAGATATCACGGCCAGCGATCAAGCTGCGTTTGCAAAGGTGACAAGCTTTCAAGAAGTTAGAAGTTTGAGTATAGTCAGCAGAATTACGGCGGTGAATCTTGGGAAGAACGGTGGGTGATGGATCAACGGGGTGATCATGGGGGGGAAGGGCAACGATGGTTGTTGTGTGGTTAAGATCCAAACTGAATTCTGTCATGCTAGTGGTTCTCTTCATTGGAGGACGTTGTCTCTTTCCCAACAACATGATTGTTTTGTTTTGTTTTTTTAAGAGAAAAAGTTGAAGGGTTTAGAGAGAGAGAGAGAGAGAGAGAGAGAGAGAGAGATTTGTGGTTGTGGTGGTGGTGGTGAATGGGAAGAGTGAGTGTGTAAGGAAGATAACAGAGGGAGCCAGAAAGCATGGAGAGAATCTCGGCCGTTGCTTTTAGTTTTAGGATACTTTACATGTATATAAAGATGTTCATCGACTAAGATAAGGGGGTTGGCAATAGAATACCATGCCGTAATCCATACCACATTTTTTAACCAATCTGCTTATGACATCTCATTTCTTTACTTTTTCATACCACACTTCCTTATTTCATTGGCAATAGGATACCACACTGCAATCCATACCACAATACAATAAAAAATAAATAATAAAAGCAATGTACCCCACATTTATTAAATGATTGGTTGTGATTGGTTGGAGTGTAAAGCATTGGGACTCATATTTCTATGTAGTGTGCTACAAAGTTTATCATGTTTTTCATACCTGCCTCATACCATGGTGTTGGCGGTGGTGTTCCCACATCACTACAACAAAATCAGCTATTTCCCACGGATTCCGGCCGTCGTTAAAAAGGGCGTGGGAAATATTTTCCCACGAATTTTCCCACGGCCCCTTAGTATTTCCCACGGTTTTCCCACGAGCAAAAAAGTCGTGGGAAATTTTCCCACGGATTTTCCCACGACACTACTAACAGATTTCCCACGGCTTTTCAACGAAATATTTTTGTGCTTTTCCCACGGATTTTATCTTCCCGCCGATTTCCCACGGATTTTATCTTCCCATGGATTTCCCACGGACATTGTTTCCCATAGATTTCCCACGGATTTATTTAGATGGTTTCCCACGGATTTTCAACAGATTAGTTTCCCACGGATTTTCCACGGTTTGATTTTCCACGATTTTCCCACGGATGTGATTTCTATTTTCCCACGGATTTCCCGCGAATGCCGTTTTTTAATTAAAAAAAGATTTTACTGTTTTAATATTCCATTTTCCACTGTATATCTAAAACACGTTAATTCAACGACAAAAGTAATCAATAAAATACTATATATTTATGCATATCAACTAATTAATACACTGTTACTATATACGTACATACAAATTTATGTATAATGTGTATTTATTAATTAAAATA
>JAOXNX010000011.1:686251-700440 GCA_028566075.1 Solidago caesia
CACATATCAGATATTAAACTGATAAGAACAGATACTACACTTGATCTTAGCCAAAAGGCCGAGAAAGGTATGCTTTTTCCATGTTCCGGCCTTTGCTTTTATTACCATCTCCCTCTGTTCTGTTTTTTCCCCTCATCCAATGTGGGATACACATTACACTTCAGAAGTATTTAGTTTTTTTGCATTCTTTTTCACTAGCTTTTACTTGGTGTTTTAGAGATATAACAATATGGTACGTAAGAGTAGAAATCTTCCGTATGATATGCTTGTACTTTTCTAATTAAGGTCTGATATGGCTGATTTTTCGACGTTAAAACAAGACCTCAATAAACATGATCCGGAAAGTCCGTCCTAAGTGTCTTTGATAACTGTTTATTTGATTTACCAGCACAAATCATATATATAATACTACACAAACATGATTTTACAAGATTCACGTATAGGGTGTTCATTATTCCGAATAACCTGCTCAATCCATTTGAAATTTGCACTATTTGGATTGGGGTTATTCGGATTTGGTTTGATATTTGGGTGAAACCGAATAAGAAAGTCGGTTAATGGTTCGGTTTTGGTTTTGAAAATTTTAAATTGGGATCCACCCGAAACCCGAATAAGCATTTCATATTTAATAAAAACTATAATAACCTAATCTAAATCACATAAATACAACTCTAATTATCCAAATACATTAATTCTAACAATCTAAATACATATAGTTACTTGAATAACCTCACTTGAATAACTAAAATAGTGTAAATTACATTCGGATAGTATGCTTATTCAAATGATTAAAGTAAAATTTGAAAGTTCTTTTATTTGGGTAATCCAAAACCTGACCAAATAACCCGAACCTTATTTTGGTGGTTTGAATTGTGTGTCCTTATATAAGGATTGGGTGGTTTACTAATACTTAAAAAACCAAATAACTCAAACCGAATAACTCCATTGCCCCAAAACCCAACCGAATGAACCCCTATTCACATTCATAATTGAAATTAAAAAGCATAACTAAAACAAAATAAGTTGGTAATTGAATGACTTAATTATAGAAATAATAAGTTTGACTAGATGTATAACGAATTTTTCGATACATATACACTTTGTTCTCGACTCTAATTTTAATTGTCTGTGTTAAATTTACAGTCACTGTCAAATTTCATTTAAAGATTTCTTGTAACTTTAAAGTAATATATAAAGTCAAAATGCTTTATTACAAACACATTTACATGATTCAAAGGTTTATCCAATCCTCTTAAACCCTCTTTAGTCGCAAAATTTTGTTTGGCATTACGAAACCTATTCATTTTCGATCTGAAGCAATGACAGAAAAACGAGTCGAATATGTGTCAAAACAAGTAGTACTTGTGATCTCAAATTATTTATGTGAAATAATCAACATTACAACTTTTTTTTTTTTTTACTTTTGATGAGATGCAAATCTTTGATACAAAAGGTATTTTAAATAATCAGAAAACAAAACTATGTCTTGAATTTGCAAATTGGGCCTTAAATATATCCAATATATTAAACACAAAACCAAGGTCAAAACCCAAAATTTCCTAAAGGGGATGTAGCTCAGATGGTAGAGCGCTCGCTTAGCATGCGAGAGGTACGGGGATCGATACCCCGCATCTCCATTTTTATTGCTTATTACTCATATATTATTAATATGTCTCCACATTATCTCCATTTTTATTGCTTATTTAGCTTTTGAGAATTTAATAAGTAAAAACTGTTTGAATAAATATATACATTAAAAAAAAAAAAAGACCCTTTAGTTTTATATAAACACTTAAGCTATTAAGTTCATCAAAAGACAATGCCAAAGACCTCTTTACAATAAATAAAAAGTAAGTTGTTCAAACTTATGAATAGACATGATAGTTATATTTATATATATATATATACTGTATGTACCATATTCTTCTCCGTCAAATATTTCATAATTTTTTGTAATAACCCTTTGTCGAGCCTCGAATTTATCTACAGATTTGATCCCTAAACCGAACTCATTTTGCATTGGTATATAAGTAATATAACTTCTATTTTTTCAACTACACATATTGTGTTCCTAGCTTGCATAATTAAGGTGAATATATATTATATAAATATGGTATACGTGATATGCATGTTTGCTATATTAATTTCGTTTTAAGTAATTTGTACGTTGTTTTCGCACTACAGTTTACATGAATCTACACATGGTTATATGGTTGATTTGTTCTGTGTTTATTTATCTATATATGCGGATAATAAGTTAGCTTTCGATCAATGTGTCCGAGTTGATTTTAACTGGAGATAGGGCATTTGAAAAGTATCACGGGCGGGGTGTAACCACAAGGATGGTGGCCTAGTCGTAAAATTTTGGTCTCTAAAGGTCAAAAATACTTACATAAAACATGTAGTAAAAAAATGTATTGCAACCAAGTAAATCTTACATAAAACATGTTACTAACGGAAACATGTTACTAATGGAAACATGTTACATAAGATTAGTGGTCTTTTTATTTCTCAGAATGGCCGCAACAGCAATTCAACAGGCTATTGGTACTCTGCAGCCTCATGGTTACAATAGTAACGCTGCCCTTCCTCGTGAACGTGGAAATGTGTCCATGACGTCGATCTCAAAAAGATTCAAGGTAAAGATTGGCGGGTTATCTAGAAGAGAATGTTCTCATAAGAGGAGTAGTTCTGGTTTAATTCAAGCATCTGGTTTTCAGACAAGTGTATGCGATTTAGTTTCAACCCCATCAAACTACGTCCCAGAGGAATCTCCTAAGAAATCAAGTATGATAGCTTGGTTTGTTTATGATAAAATACATATTTTGAGTAAAATCTAAAATGTTTGGCTATATGTCAAGTATCGAAAGTGCGTTTAGCAGACAAATAATATAGTCTTCTGAAGTCAATCGATGTCATTTTCTTCTATTTCTAATGATGATAATAGGTGAATAAGTGATTATTTTTAACTTGATGGTTAAAACTCATGTTTGTTTCAGGAGAAGCCGCTTTGATTCTGACTAGACATGGTGAGTCACTATGGAATGCAAAGAACTTGTTTGCAGGCTGTGTTGACGTGCCATTGACGCAAAAGGGTGTCGAAGAAGCAATTGAAGCTGGCAAGAGGATAAGTAATATACCCATTGACATGATATTTACGTCTGCACTCATTCGTGCACAAATGACTGCTATGCTTGCCATGACTCAACATCGACGCAAAAAGGTATTAATAGATACATCATTCTTGTACATTCATACATAAATCCATCCATACATATGTACATACATCCATATATATATATATATATATATATATATCAAATTCGTCGACATATCTGTAGGTGCCAATTGTCATACACAACGAAAGTGAACAGGCGAAGGCATGGAGTCAAATATTTAGTGAAGAAACTGAGAAACAATGTATCCCTTTCATAACAGCTTGGCAACTAAACGAAAGAATGTAAGCATTTTGAGTCTTTTTCATGCTTTCTGTTTGTTGTCACTATGATTGTTAATCTAACTTAAGCATTCAGGTATGGGGAACTTCAGGGTCTAAATAAGCAGGAAACTGCAGATAAATATGGAAAAGAACAAGTTCAGCAGTGGCGTCGTAGTTACAATATACCTCCGCCAAATGGCGAGAGTTTAGAAATGTGTGCTGCAAGAGCTGTCGCATACTTCAAGAAACATGTAAGAATGATCTTCTGTTGCATAAACTCAAACGCAAGGTTCTTCTCTAGCTAAACTTTGGCTTAACCTTTGATCTTGTTCAGATTGAACCTCAACTGCAAGCCGGAAAGAACGTGATGATTGCAGCACATGGAAATTCGTTGAGGTCTATAATAATGTATCTTGACAAACTAACTTCCCAGGAGGTTTGGTTCTTTTCTTAAAGAGAATTAGTTTCATAATCATTTTTCCGAAATATCTTTAAAACGGGCAAAATAGTGGTTTAGGTCAACCCAGACTAACCCATTTAGACCCTTACATAAATCACCTGTTTCACCGTGATAATTTACCTATAATTAGTTCGTTCCATCTAGGAATCGTGAAAATTAATATGAATTGTATTGTTAGGTTGTAAGCTTGGAACTGTCAACTGGGATACCGATGCTTTACGTTGTCAAAGAGGGAAAATATATCAGAAGAGGAAGTCCGGCAGCACCAAATGAGGCTGGCGTTTATGTTTATACTAAGGTAGTAAATACTTGCTCTTACTGCTTTGTATTGCAACTGTTTTGAGCAAATAGAGTAATTATTTCAGACTATTGTGTCCGTCCTATGAAAATTTCAATATTTGGTTCTTCTCGTAATATAATTGATGAGTTTGAGTACCGGTTAAACGTCTAACGTTCCCTTGCTTGGACAACATAAGGGAATGTTATGGACCGACACTAGAAACAGGTAAGTTTATCGTGTAAATTTGCTAAATATCAACATAGCAACTCTTATGAGACATCCTGAAACAAATCAAGTTATGAAGTTGATATGTAGAGGTGCCAGTTGTGGCCCGTTTGCTTATAAATGGGTTGGTTCATGTTATGTTTTATCTTTAACGCATGAAACGGATCATATAGAGTTTGCTTAAAAATAAACATGCCAAACCATTTGATGCATTTCATATAAAAAACTGAACATTTTTGACAAGCAGTGTATTGGGTCACCGACCCACAACAAAAGTTACCTGGTTTGACCGAAACAACAAAACCCATTTGTTCATCACAAATGAGAAATACATAAACAAGATAAACAAATGGAGACAAATCTGGTGTCTAGTCATAGTGTCGTTTCTTGAATGCCCGAAACCATAATTTTTGCCATCTGTTTTTATATGCTTTCCAGGTAACTCACCAGGAATATAACCACAATTTTGATGTGGGTTCTTACTTTTCTTATTGCAGCATTTGGCCCGATACAGACAGAAGTTGGATGAGATGGTACATTGATAAAACTAGAAGCTCTGAAACTTGTCGAAAAATCTTTACCTCTATCTGTAAAAGTTGAAACCAAGTGATGTTCAAATCTGCTGAAGTTCTATACTTATCATTTCTGCATCACATTGACTTCAAAGGCCCGTATATGTTTATTTCCTAGTTTTTTAGAAAGAAAATAAAGACAACCTTGGTACATCGCTTAATGCTCTTATGTCTTTATACGTCGTATCCTCTCTTATTCGAGAAGAGGTCGATTTTATGAGTTTAAAGAGTGCCTTTGGAATATAACAAGTTGCTTAATTTGAGTATTCTTCGTTTTGGTTCCAATATTTGAATTAAAATAAGGTAACATTATATTTCAATTTGTAAAGGGGGCGCGACAGATCTAATATAGTTGGTCAAAAGAACATTCTGCTTGGTGCATATATATAGAGGATATTTTGCATCGACATAATAAACTAATACGTCAAATGTACATTCAACAATAGCAATTATGTATACTTTACAACAAAACATTACTACGGTTCAAATAAAACAGTTTAAAAAAGGTTATAACTAGCCACAGATTGGACAACGGCATGTGACCATACACGTAGCTGCTGCACAGCAGTACAACACTATCGGTCTAATTTCCCTATAAAATGTTTTCTAAAGGCAAAATCAAACATTTCATGCACTTACAGAACGAGATGCCATTAACAAGGGCAGTACGACACTTGGAAGGCAAACATTTGTATATTCTACTTAAGAAAACCTTCAGATTGTGCATAATATAAAGCTGCAGCAAGTAACAAGAGAAGCAGTATGACCCATAAGCTCATTCCTGCAGAAAATGTAAAAGAAACCAAAACAACAGCAAGTATAAGTATGGGCACTCAAGCATGGATATATACGAGATTGACCGACCGCAAACATTTGCTAGTATATATATTGGGGTGGGTTATTCAAGGAACTCCTATTTTCTAAGGAACGCGAGAACAAATCTCAGCCACACTTTTTCCCAACTTCTTCATCCCCCCCCCCCCCCCCCCCCCCCCCACCCGTTCTACCGCCTCCGCCATCACCGGCCTTCTTCCCCACCGCCACCACCGGCCTTCTTCCCCACCGCCACCGCCGCCGGAAACTGTGATTCGAAGTGGGCTCCATCCTTAAGGATATTAATAAAGGGTAGCTTGTGGGGGTGAACGGTCATAAGGGGTGACCTGGGGTGATCTACCTGACGGACTCCGCCCTTAGCCGTCATGGCTCGGCCCTGGACTGACCGGCAGATGGTGGTGGTAATGGCTGCGGCAGATGGTGGTGGTGGTGGCAGCGGGAGATGGAAAGAGAACGGGAGGAGAGAGGGGGAGGGGAAATGAGTGGCTAAGAATTGTTCCCATGTTCCCTTGAAATTCAGTGTTCTTAAATTACCCTTCCTCTATATATATACACACACACACACACACACATATACTTAATGTGTTGATTATGATTACAAAAAAAGACTATTACAATACTAATCTATATCTATGAATAAAAAGTTTGCAGGTTGTATGCATCAACAATAAACTTTGGGCGACTTTCACCGTGTTTGACCCGTTCTGGTTTAGCTTTAAAAAAGAAAAAGTTATTCGACCAGTTTGATATAAAACACTACCCAAATTCATAAATTCATATGTAAATGGGTCGAATTTTCCACCTCTAATTAACACTATCAGATTGTTAGATGAGCCAAGGAGTTGAATACCATTTTTCGTAGTTTCTTTTATTAGTGTCACTCTAGCACTTGAATCTAAAGATGCAGAAGCCAAAGCCCTGTAGATTTTATACAAAACGCTTAAGCAAGATATTATTTGGAGAACACAGTTAACGTCCAGATAAATAGTTCAAAATAGAGAACGCACCTTGAATCACTTGAGAATGCTAGTGCTGTTACAAGCCCGAGATGTGCTTTCTTAACTACAGTATGTACCTTCATGCTACTTGAATTCAGAATAAGAATATCTCCTTGAATGGTACCACTGCCATGTGAATAAAAGAAAATTAATGTAGAAAAAGAAGATTAAAGCACTCAATGAAACTTACATTGGCAGAATGTATCTGCAGTTCTTATATCACATGAGGTATCAATCAAGTACTAGCTACTTCAATCAATCAAGAGACTTCCTATCTATAGATCACATCATAATCTTACTAGAGGTGGCAAGATGCACTGGTTGGGTAAAACAGGCCATTTTCAGTACAGGTTGAAACAAGTCAGGTTGAGCTAGCAAAAAAAAAAATTCTCCATTTTATAAATTTACAAAATAATTAAGGTGTCAACCGTGATCACCAAGACAAAAATAAAAAAAGAAAAATACAATAGTAATCTAAATATATAAAAATGACTTTGAAGGTGGCAATGGGGTATGCTAGATAGGCTCTGGCCAACTTTTGTCGACCACCTCTGCTTTTCGGTAACTTCTTTAATTGACCTATTTGAGAAGAAAAGAACCCAAACTAGCATAAACCTGAATCGACCATTCATAAGTAAATGGGCCAGGCTTGACGCCTCTACAAAACATTTTTGAAGAAAACTTCAACATAAGAACTATCTCATGCTTGTGACATGTTTTACCATACAGATGAATCATCAATAAACACAGCTTACAAAAGAAACAAACCCTTACATGGCAAGGTGCTTCCCGTCATATGATACATTGAAGGCAGATATTGGATCTCGGATAACATGTTTTGAGCTTATCCGTTTCCAGGTTGTGGTGTTCCACTTCACTATACTTCCTCCTCTATCTAGCAAAGTCAAATAGTCCATATATCAGTAAATAAATGCAATGATTTCCTATTTGGTGATTTCTGAAAACAAATGCAACCTTTCTCTTTAAGGTAGATACCTTTTTCCCCATTAGGAATAATTTTAACAAGTATATAGCATGATTTTTCCCCTCAAGGCCCTCCATGTCAATGCATGAGGGGTACTTTAGAGATATGTGAGTAATAGGGAAAACACTTCCATTAGTATAGTGTTTGGTTGTCAAAAGTCGGGTAAAAAAATAGGACTGAGTACTTATTAATCAAGTTTAGCTAACATCGAAGCAAATAATAAAATGGAACACAACATATTAGTCAAGTTTAGCTAACATCGATGCAAATAATAACATGGAATAGTTCAGATAAAAAGCAGTAAAAGCAAAAACTAGAAGAATGCCAAACAGTAATGCACCTCGCATTGCAGTGACATAGAGAACTTGATCATTCCCGCTATTTTGTGAGAACTTACAAAATCCAAAGATTTCATCCTGTACCAGCAGCATGAATGAGATTAGCATAAACAAAAATGACCTAAAAAACAAGAATGTGAAGAACAAGAGTAATATTAGCAACTTGTGAACCAATAACTTGCAGTCCATGAGAGGATCTAGTTATTAATTGGTTAGCATTAAGGTTACGGAATTAACTAGACCAGATGGACTGAGATAACTATTAAGCCGTATAAACTTATTGAAGCTTCAACAAGTACATGAAACTTGCTCATGTTCTGAATTAAAGCCTCACGAGTTACCAAAAACATGTGCATGCTCACCAACTGCATATTCATGCAGGCTAACCACCAAGAATATGACATTAAATATTTAAATGTGGCAAATTTAAACATATTTACTTATCAATGGGTCGATTTGGATCATCTTTTAGTTCAAAAGGGTAAAACTAACAAAACTAAATAAAAAAAGTGGGTCAAAAGTTGCCCTAATTTGCATTATTAAAATACTTCAATTATTGCTGCATATAGTTTTTGTAATTATAATCAATGTATTAACTATTTGTCTATTTATATGGTATTAAAACAAAACAAAAAAGTGGTTAGATCAACCCACTGACCCATAAAAAGTATAACTCATTTCAACCCAAACCAGTTTTGACCAGTTACTCGGCCAGCCTATCATGGCACTCTACTTGTCATCATGTGTTTATAAAATACATAATTACGTATAAACTCTTACATTTTCTTTTGGTAAAGAGGCTTTGGCTATGGATGATGAGATATCCCACACCCTACCAGGGCCACTTCCTACCGAGACAAGAAATTTCCCATCAGGACTGCACGGCAGATCAAGGACAATATCATAAGAAAACAAGGAGAAGTGGAGTAGAGATAAAGCCTTATGCACCCATTATAATCACACCTGAAATCTAAGTTCTTCACAGATGTATGAGCCTTAGGTACATCAAGAATTAACGACATGCGAGGCCACTTGAACGCCCTCAACGTACCATCCTGTACTGCACCATAATTGGATGATTAAAATCCTTATACTTCCTCAAACTTAACACAAACGCGACAAAAGGTAAATTTCCAAGCATTTGCTTTTAATAAAAAAGATGATCAGCTTATTATTGGCGATGGACAATAATGTCACATAATCTAATGTAGACGAACTTAAGTTTGCAAAGAGAGACTGAGAGAGAGACCTGTAAATCTGTAATATTACAAACATGCATCCAAAGAAAATAAGTGAAACAGAGACTCAGCTCTGTTGAAAGGATATTAAAAACAAGTGTAAGATTAGCCCTACCTCACCACCAACTGCAAGTAGAGAACCATCATGGCTAAATGTAACTGCCAATTGTTGCCCAACATCTTCCAATTGGTCAAGTATTTTTTCAGATGGTTTTAGACTCAACGTGATGATATCTTCCGTGTTGATGGCATCCCATTCAAACAATCTGCACCACCAAATTTGAAATAGCAATGTAGCACTGAAATAAATAACATGAAAATAAAAAATTTAACACAAATATTTTAGGTTGTTTACAGATATGGCAAAATAAACCTACGAGCCAAAGTGAAGACCCTATTCCTGTTTGAACTAATCATTGCATAGTCTCGGGGAATCTCACATAGTAGACACTGTAAGATCAAGTGTATCGCACTCGAGTCTCTAATATCAAAGTCAAACATGGTTTTTGAAATTTTATTGCAAGACAAATTGAATAACTATAGCTTGATATTAACATTTGGATATCTTTTGGGATTCTTGGACCCCATAGTTCAGAATTACCTGCAACTTTTTGGCAATGAACATATTACACCTTCTCCTCCAGGGTGAACAGCCATTCGGTAAGGCAGGTCATCACCAGTTCCATGTTTTTCCACCTTATAAAGAGACTCTAACCGTTAAAAGGTTTCTGTTATTTAAACAGCACAAGCAATACATGAAAACACAGAGACGCTAGAATAAGAGGAAGTGTTTGCGCATGAAGAAGGTTAGGCTAAAAAAGTGAAGAAGGTTAGGCTAGTCAACATTTATCTTGCCAGCACGAAAGGGGGTCAGTATGCCCAAGTAAATCCAGCCCAAGCATGCAATTGAACACTTAGGAAACATTGAAGTGGTATAATGACATAATCACTTGACATTCTTAAAAGAGATGACTTGTCTTAAAGACTAAGAGGGTATTTGTAAGTGAGTATAGCCTATTGCGTCTTTTGAAAGCCAGAATGCAGTTTAAAGTGTGCTTGGTTATTGGGAACGTTTCTGCTTATTCTAAAGAAAAAAAAACACTTATTTTTAACTTTTAAGCCTGCCATGTTAAAGCAACTATTTGGTAGACTTCTCATCTTCCGTCTTATATCTAAGACAGACGATTGTTGCTTATTTTGAACACAGCTTTTAAGGCATAAGCACTAATAAATATGCACTCCCAAGTTCCCAAACACCCTCTTTTTTTTTTACGACAAATTTTATTAAGCCAACCCAACAACTACAAGGTGGCACCGCAAATTAGTGATTAAACACCCATGCCCAGGTTTGAACTCGAGACCACCTAGAGAGGCAAAGTCTCCTACCTCCCCCTTGGAGTCTTGGACCACTAGACGAATAGCTCATTGGCTCCCAAACACCCTCTAACTTGTACCTATTTATATACCGCCTACGACAGATAATTCTAATCTTTTGTCAGAAAAAATATTTAATCGTAAGTGCATCTTCATACAAGTATAACTAAACAACCATCGATATCTAGAGAACTAGTTGGGGTAAGACAATCAAGTAATCAACTAGCAGACATTGAATCCCTAGAATAACAAGTCACTTTTAGTATGCAAAAGATACAATGTATATGATATCGACAAAAGTAAACTGGAAAATGGGGAACTCACGGGCTCATCAGAAAGTGAATTCGTGGCATAATCAAAAACCGAAACAACGAGAGCATTAGGGATGCCACTTCGACCTTCACCACCGCCACCGGAAAATATCACGTAATTCGGTCCAGATTTATCGTAACTCTCTTCTTCTTCTTGCTTAGCTTTGGATGATTTACGGAGAGCATTATGTGGAACAAATGAAGCACCATAAAAAGGAACTCCATATCTCTTACAACAATTCTCATTTTCCCCCATATCCCACTTTCTTTTATTATTATTATCAACAACCTATAAACACTTGCTTCTATCAACTATAAATCAATCTAAATATAAATATAAATCTAAAATAATAATAATTGATATAAAATAGAATTAATTATATGAAATTAGCTTATAAATAGTCCTAATTTACATGATTTAGATTTTTTTTGAAGAAAATTAAAAAAGAAAATATGATTTGAGATCAAATATATATATTTTATATATATTTTATATTTTATATATATATATATGAAGTATGCAGAATTTACCTGCTTCTTATATATGGAAGCCTTGTGAGGGATTCAATTATGCTCAGATTTAAATTCAATTTTAATTCTTAGAAAATAAATAGAGGGGCAGGTTTCAACTATAAAATGGCTGACTCCGTGTAACAGAAGAAGGACAACAAATCACGCCCAATCAAAACGTCCCACGTGGTTTATATGTGCCATCCCCAAGTGGCTCGTCATTGACCCGTTTTCACCATCACCATGAACCGATTTAATTTCATTACATGCTCCCTGGTATGCCATATTTTCAATTTTCGTCCTTCTACCAATTTCTTATCATTACATGCCCTTATGGTGTGGCTCGTAGTTAGCTCGTATTGGGGCCTTCTGTCGTTCCTTCGACGAGTTGGTTCCGGTTTTCGTTTGCTTTCTTGGTTTTTTTTTCCTCAAACGGCTAGTGTATATTAAAAATGTAAAATACATAAAACTACAAAATATTACATTAATTAAAAAATATAAATAAAAAAGACATTATAATAACATTAACACAATTATTATTACATTATACAAAAACACCACAAAGTCCAACAAATAAAACAGAAGGTATGACTCACATAGCAAAACACGATCAATAATAACTTGTTTTGGTTCATTTCATTTACATAAATATAACTCATAGACACTTTTACTAAAAAGAGATTTTGGCAACATTCGAAGCATCCTCAGCTTTAAACCCACTTCCAAATTCTCCCTTTTCGAACAAAATTTATAAAAAAAAATTAAACGGTTTCACCACCTTACCGAGCCCCACCACCTACTAGCATAACCCCTCGTCTTAAGGGGATCGATGGTCATACAGATCGTCTTAGAAACAAAATAAAAGGGGTTATGCTAAAATTAGCAATTTATAATTTTATATTATACTAGATTAGAACCTGTGCGATGCAAGATTCATAAAAATCATATCGATAAACAAATTTAAGTGCAATAACTTCTAAGTTGGATTAGTTGAAGCCGTCTAATAATGAAACCTGAAAATGTGATAAGTAACTCACATTCTCACGCATATTTAAAAACTTTAGTTATTGAGATAATTCTGAAACAAAAATTAAAATTGGGTTAAACTCAATATTTTGAATTTATTTAAATATGCACCTAAAATACAATTACAAAACATGTTCAGGTCATAATCAAGTTAAAACATCAAATTTATCATAAATAAAATAATAATTTTTTATTTAACAACAACAAAAATACCCAATGATACATACATTTGGTATGATACAAACATAGCAGGAGCCTTCTGTACAGTAATGAACTATGTATGAATGCCAACACATAACTGACATAAGAATTACTCGTATAATCTTGATGTTACAATTGTTAGCATTAGATTTTTGGATGTTGTAATTGATAATGAGCGAAAAGAATGCATCAAGGTTAATTAACATAAATAAGTTTATCGATCTACACGAGACTAACTTTTATATGTCACGCATGAAACCAACGTATAAGGGTGTATTGGGTATGTTCGGTAAATATGGTTGGAGTTAGGGCTATGATGGGAGCTATAGCTTGGGGTTGGGGCTAGAACAAGTGGCTTTTTTTCAACTCTCCTTACATAAGTCTTTATTTTAAAGACCATTAAAGGCTTTGAAGAGTTTTTCAGGGCTGGGCTTTTTTTCTCAATTTCATATCCAAACATGGTTATATTTTTAAAAGAAACTTAGTTTTAAAAGTTTGGGGCTTTAAACTTCTAAAAGACCCTCAAAAAACCTTTGGCAAACAGCCCCATCGTATTTATAACTCAAGCATTACATTTTGATAATCATGCAAACTATGTTGCTTAAGTAACTCTTTTTTTTTTAACGACAACTATCCTATTTTTACTCTTGAATTACACGAATGTTTGGGATGGAACACCAATGCGAAGCAACGTACCAAAATAGTTTGGTTGTTTTATCAGTCACTTCAACAAAGAACAATGAATCCTTAAGAATACATATATGATGATATAATTCACAATAATGGCTCCAATCGTGGGCTAAAACATCACAATCGAAAAAGCAGATTTCGTAACAAAGAGGAATTATGAAAAACGATATCATAACAAATTTCATATCAACGTGGTCATTTTGTTGATAGCATTTTAGCTATACACAAAATTAAGATGAAAGAAAACTAACTTACCTTAATTGACCTTCCGGAAACGTAATCGTATAGCCTCCGAAAAGTACCTTGGAGGCTTTGGGTCTAACTTCCGGAAAGTATTACAGATTTTTTTTTTTTTTTGAACGTTCGATTACCAGGGAACATTGGTTAAAGTAAGCACTACTTTGTTGTCCTGTTGTGCTACAACACTACATGTCAATGACCACTAGGGTGGTGGTTCTTTGAACGTTCGATTACCAGGGAACATTGGTTAAAGTACCTTGGAAACTTTTTGGAAATCACAGGTTCAATCTCGGTTCCTTAAAAAAAGATACCCTAGTGGCCACAGAGGTTCACCTGCTTTGACTCTGGGCTTGCAAAGTTCTTGGGATTAGTCAGCTCGCAAAGCAAGCAGGACACCCATGATTAAAAACAAAAAAAGCACTACATGTCATAATCTTTTGCAAGGAATTGTACTTTATAACTTACAAG
>JAOXNX010000011.1:714616-738186 GCA_028566075.1 Solidago caesia
ATTTATGAAAGGTAGGGACGAAACCTGCAAGCGGGGTATCACGACAGGGACGATTTCTGTAATTTACTCTAATTTTAAATACTTTTAAATTGGTCTCACCAACCCCCGCACCTCGCCCAACTACAACACACGCACACAGTCTGATATTTTTTTAAAGAGTTTTCGTCTCCTCTTCACCGAAATATCTTTTTCTCACAACCAACAAATTAACCCACATTCTGTTGCTCTTTAACCCACCCACCTACCCCCTTTTCCTCTTCCTCTCTAAAAAGGGTTGTTGTGTTGAATTTAGACTGAAAAAAAGCTTGCTATAAAATCAGATCCATTTTATTTTTTTATATCCTGATCTTCTTCTAAATATATAATAATAATAATAATAATGGGTAAAGTATTGTATACTTTGAAGGAAGTTGCTGAGCACAATGATCCCAAAGATTGTTGGCTCATTATTCATGGCAAGGTATCTACTCTACAACTTCCTTATATCAGACTATATCTGTATCTATATCTATATGTATTTATATATCTCTACTATTTATTATTATGTATTTACTTATTGATTTGTTTTTTTTTTAACTTGATCAAGTACAATTTTTTTTTTTTGGGTGTGTGTGTGGTAATGAATAGTTGTGCATTATTGATGAATAATTTATTATGTGGATGTGGATTTGGAAATGATTTGATTTTTTTAATTGGTTGTTAGATTACTATTGTATAAAATAATAATTTAGGGAATTCTGTTGATCTGGATAGTAGATGATTATGTTGACTTTTTTGTTTCTAGTCAAAGTAAGTTGATCTGGAATCTGGAGTTTGATTTTGGTTTGCTTTGAGATTTGATTGTTTTATATATAAAAGTATCTGATTATCGAAACATGACAAACTTATAATGATGTGTTTGGAGTCTGTGTTGTTTTCTAAGTGATTATTCTGACCGGAATTACGTCTGTTCAAACCCGGATACTCGAAAAATGACTTTGGGCTAATCAGAAATTTCGGATAGTGAATTTTGGTATGAAGTTTCAGATACATATGCCAGATTATTGTCTGAGTATTCTAAACCGAAAGGCTAAATGTCATTTTGTAAAACCATTGGAGATATATTCCTTTTATGATGAAGGTTTAAACTTTAAGTGGTGCTTTGTAAATCAATCAGTCGTGATTCGATGATTTTCAACAAAATAAAGTTTAAAATGTCGGTTTTTTTAGTGACATCCAAATACGAGTTCTATTTAGCTTGGAGAAGATGCAATCTGTACTGATCTAAGCGAGGCTGTATATGTAATACATGGACTCTTTGTATTTGTGTATAACTTTAGATTAGCCGATAATTGACAGTTTCGTCTAAAAACCATTCTACAAACTGTTTGCTTTATTTCTCTCTTCAGCCACTATGGCTGTGACCCTATATGTGCCTGAATTGCGGACTTGCCATGTTGTAATTATCTTTTAAAAGCTTATGTAAACAAAGGTAAATACATATTCATTTGCAGAGCACAAGTGAAACTCACTGTCAAAAAAATACACTAAGTTTTTGGGCTTTGTATTTCTTCACGTAATAAGTTGTTTTGATGAAAATCATGGTTTAATGTGTTGGATCAGGTGTATGACGTGACAAAGTTCTTGGAAGATCATCCCGGTGGTGATGATGTTTTGCTGTCTGCTACAGGTACATCACTCTTGCTGTGTTCATGTTTCCAGCTTTTTATGTAATAAGATATATGAAACTTAGCAATGATGGCTTGATCGTCGTAAGTTTAAAGTCGGGTAAATCAGGTACATCAGATCTGTTGGTTTACTTTACTAATCACTTAATCAGAGCTACTCAATTCTGGTGTAAGAATGAGGGTAAATCAGGTGCTTCATATATGTTAGTTTTTTATTACCCCGGGAATCAACTCAAAAATCTTTACAGTTATCTAATGAGCTAAAAGTTAAATAGTCTATTGAGTAATTTGAGCTCTATTGACTTGGAATTTATTGAGTTGGAGCACAAATTTGAGCTCGCAACATCAAGCTAAAATTTATCTAGCATTAGCTCTAATTGGTATTTTTGAGCTATTTAATCTTGAGTTGAGCTGAAAGTTTTCTCAATTTCTTGTAATTTTACAAATTTAAAGCTCTAATGCATTGGAGTTCATGTTGTTGCTAGTTTCATACTGGATTTTCTTCATTTATAGAATGTGTGCTTTTTATGAAATTTTCAGGAAAGGATGCAACCGATGATTTTGAAGATGTAGGCCACAGCACAACTGCTAAATCAATGATGGATGAATTCTATGTTGGTGATATTGACACAGCAACAATCCCCTCCAAGGTCGAGTACACGCCTCCAAAGCAAGCTCATTACAACCAAGACAAGACATCTGAGTTCATCATCAAGATTCTGCAATTCTTGGTTCCGATGGTGATATTAGGAATTGCAGTCGGGATCCGATTTTACACAAAATCAGTGTAAGATCGCAATTTGGGTGTTTTGGGTCTGTTTCTTCTAAGTCTCTTGTTCAAGTTTGTGTTCTTATTTCTTAAATCTTGAAACTTTTCGGCCTAAGAGATGAATTCATGATTGGTATGGTAACTTCAAGATGATAATTTGAGTACTTTTATATTGTCATCTAAATGATATTTTTTGTGCTTGTTTATTGAGCATAGTTACTGTCGATCTATTGAAGCTAGGGGTGGCAAAATTAATCACAATTGAATGACCCGACCAGATGGGTTTAGGTTTAAACATTTATATGTGTTATTTATGTTGGACTTTGACCCAGTATTTTAAATCATCAAACTAACAGTATACTTTCTTTGTTTTAGAGCCAACATGTTTCAAACCCAAAATGCACATTCACCAATCACCAGTTCTGACCTAACCCAAACATGCGAACTCGCATAACCTGAATTCTTTTTCGGTTTGGGTTGATACCAGATTAGCCCGAAACCCTTGTAACCCCGCCCATCAAAACCCCTAGTCGATGGGGGTTACGGGCCTAATTTTACCAATTAACATGTCAAGTAAATTGGTTGATATCTCCACCTTAGGAAATTCCAATCTCAAAAATACCATAAACTTGCTGGTTGCTTAAAGACTTGACCTCTTTGGTACATACAAACAAACCACCAACCTCCAACATCAATACAGAGGGAAGAAAGTCAAAACAAAACATATACAAGGTTGAGAATGATAATCTGCATGATAAAAATACTCAAAAAAATAGTAAATATAAATTGAAGTACTTGAAAACTTGCTTCATTCTGTCCTCACTGTTATCTTAGAATCTGTTCTGTATGAATGCTTAGATGGAGAACTTGATGCTCTTGAAGAATAACTATGCCCAAATAGATTCAGTTTACCAATTTTCTTTGAGAAAGAACGCATAAAATTATGTGAGCTTGATTTCTCCATAGTCCTCTTCATGCACACATGCTCTTTCTCGAAATCATTCAATCTCATCCTTAACCGAGTCAACTCGAGTTTCAACTCGCGGTTTTCGCGTCTTAGGGATGCATAGTTGTCTTTTGGAGACATGGCTGCACTGAGAGCTCCGCTGTTGATCCGCCATGACTGGTGGTGCGTTGGCGGCTTGAGGTTGTCATCAGGGTAATCGCTGCTCAAGGCATTTCTGAGTCTTAGTTGCTCAATGTAGAGAATTTGAACAATTGATTGAAGAGGAAGGCGTTCATTTTGTGCGGCGTGTGCACCAGCTTCTGGCGAGAGTTTATGGAAGTCAATCAATTTGCAGAGCTTCTTTTTGTCAAATTCTGATAGACCCTGATGAGCCTGCAGGTTTTAGTTTTATAAGAATCATATCCACAACATATAGTGTCACTTTCGATGTCAAACAGTTAACATTTCACTTTCACTGTTAAACTAAAGACATGCCTTTTAGAAGCTGCTTCTTTGTTTAATTCTAATAACCCATGATGGCATGCAAGCTTTATTTTCATGAGAATGGTAAGTTGGTAACTTCAAACGAATAGCTAACTTTTCAGCAAAAGTACTGTCATTGACTATCAAAGTCAAAATGTCCATTTTGTTGCCCCTTTACGTTTACTTCTTTCTGATATATCTAATGAGCGGTGATATTAGTACCACCAAGATTGATAAGTTTACCACATGATATAAATTATATAGCATACTGTACAAGTATTTAATGCACAGTTGTGGACTTGTGGTAAATCTATTAGTTTTTGTGGTACGAATATCACCACCCATATCTAATACCCTAATGGTAGGTCCAAGTTTTAGCTGATCATAAGAACATGAATCTTGACTATTGTTTCAAAATAGTTGCCATTTGATTTCAAAATCCTTAACTATTGTTATAAGAAAATTTATGAACTTTGACCTTTTTACGTCAAAACTGATGACTAGCTTTGACTAGAGAAGTTAGATTGTAGTTTCTTGGAACTAAAAGGGAGTATAGACATAAAAATACTTGTGTATAAACATAAAAAAAAATACTTACTTTGAGGTAAACATCGATGGATCGATACAGGCCATCATGAACTGTACGAGCATGTGCCGGTAAACTTTCTGCTACGGCTATGAATTTGGAGAGTTTAAGGTTTACTTCTGGTGCTATCTCAGCAAGATAGTTGTCAACTAGTCTCGAGACTTTGACTAAAGTCGTTTGTGACGGTGAATCAGGCCCCTCCGACTCAAACCCTGATGCTTCACCATCATCATCATCATCCATGTCGTCGTCACTATCATCTTGTTGCGAAAAGTTAACCAAAATTCTATGAACAGCGTCGACATCAAACAATGTATCATCTGCATGTCGTAAAGACGGAATCAGAAGATCATCAAGTGTTGCTATATCTAACTGCGACCCAATTCTCCTCTCTAGATCAAGCCGACACGCCACTGTGCAATCAAGCATCACCGCAGCTCTTAGCAGCCCAAATAGAAAACTTAAAGGCACGGCGGGTTTCTCAACCGGAAGTAAACTAACAATTGTTTCTACCACGGTTCCTTCATGCCCGAAACCACCACCAGTACTGCCCTTTTTGCCATTGAGATTATATAAGCTTGTTAACTCCTTTTCGGCATAACTCATAAGCGATTCACCTATACTTTCTGGCCTCACCCCGCGACATTTCATTGCACTCATGACTCTTTGATACAAATCAACTCTAAGAACTGATAAATCTTTGATCCACCAATCGGTTTCCCCCTTCACTTGTCGACTCATATGAAGTCTACCCGAGCTACTATATTCAAGCCTTGAGAAGCTAGATGCAATTTGCTCAACACAAGCCTTAGAAGCTATAGCATCAATGCATCTAGTGATAATATTCAGATTATCAGCTAAAGGAAGCAAGTTTTCACATTGTTTCAAGACCTCAACTGACATTTCAAGATTCTTGGTAACAACAGTGTCAAGATACTCGTTGGCACGAGAACCAAGGTTGCGTGTTGAGATTTTGTCGGTCATTTCAAGGTAATCAGATACACAGCACAGCTGAGCAACATTTGATGATGTTATCTCGAAATTGATACCGTAGCAGAATTTAGCAGCCTGCTCAAATGTCTCTATGCCTCCTGGTAAACTAAGTAGCTCCACCTTTGATATCACATTTTCCCTGTGATCTGCTACAAGTTTTCTGATTCTTCCACATCGAGAAACAAGTGGGAACTGAAAAAAGGAAAAAGACTTGTTTCTTTTCAAATGGGTATATGAACAATGAAGCAGTTGAGTATAAAGTTCACAGATTACTGTCAAGTGTCAAGCCTGAAGTTTGACTTTTTAGTCAAACTTAAACTCAATTCAAATCTCTTAGAATATTTATGAATATTTTATAAGTTTAGCAGATGCAATAAAATGAAGTAGATGAAACTGCAAATACCAACTTATCTTTTTAAATTATTATGAGGTAATTTGCATGATGCATGAATTTACATATCAGTACAAAGATGGAAGTTTGACATGCGTTTGTCAAACAAATGAACTTACCTTATGCAATGCAAATGTGACCCCATTGACTTCTATTGTTATATCACTTGGAACGTCACGAAAAATCCTGCAAAAGAAAAACAAGACATGTCATATTTGTGTATAGTCAGACTTTTATATTCTGCAAGTACTGATATGCATGTATGATGTGTACCATGTATCTGTATCGAAAAGAGAAAAGAAGAGATGAATGAGTAACGAACCACTCGTTGTAGCGGTGGCGCGAGCTCTTAGCCGGAGTGAGCTGAGGTTGAGGCGGAGGAGCGTGGAGGTGGTTGGCCATGAAGAGAGGTAGAGGAGAAAAAAGAGGGATGGAGTGTTGGCAATATTCAAATGTTTGTGAGCTTCTTTGGCCATATTTTTTGGTCAATTATGCATAATCATAAGGTTGCAAATGTCCAAACCAATGGGCCTCTCTTTCTCTTGTAGGGTCATGAAAAGTTGAAAACTATATTTTTTCCTTAAATTTTGGGATCAGAAAAATAATAATTAATAATACTAATAATAATCATAATCATTATAATAGTAAAAGTATAATTGAATTTACTAAGAAAATAAAATCAAACTTTGACGGATTGGCCAAAAAAAAGGAGTAAAAAATAAAATTCGTTAAAATTTTTTAGAATTAGCATAAACAAAACCAAATTGATACTTGGTGGTCTCCAAATATTTTACAGAGATTTTATTTAGTAGTCTAAATGAAAACTTCTTATATTTGCATACATGGATTCAAAAGGTATTTAAATTTTGATTTATATAATAAGAGTATTTTTCTAAGTCATAAAACTATGAGGAAGATCTTGTAAATCATATCTATATCTATACTACCTTATAAAGCATTTACATAGTGTCTTAAATTTTGAATTTTTTAAATATTATCATTTTTAACTTATTATTTAGTGTTTATGTTATATTATATATATATATATATATATATATATTGATTTACATAATAATTTTTATTTATACATATTTTTATCAATAACAACAAATACAAATTTTATATACATGTATTAGACAATTCAAACCCGACGGTCGGCGAAGCCTATTGCCGAACACCATCACCTTTTAACTTCAACCATCAACCACCGCGCATTGTGCGGGTATTATTTCTAGTCATCTAAAAGACGGTAACTTCTTAACTCCTATATACAAATAAAAACATCACATATTTTATCTTTTTATCCTAATTTGAATATAAGAAATACTCATATTATCCCTCTTACCACTTTTACACTATATATCTTATATTTCCTAAAATATCGCAACTACCCCTACATCAATTACTTATACATCAGTTACCTACACTACTCGATGTTGCCACCAACACCGACAGTCGCCACACCACCACCAGTCGCCGCCACCGCATTGTGCAGGTACCCCTCTAATTTTATCAAAAGCATGTAAATAAAAACTTAATAATAAAAGAAAAAGTGTAATATATTCAAAGTTTGGTGGCAATTTTGCGAAATTGAAAAGTTAGTACCATTTACTTACAGAAAAAATTTGAAACCCTAGTCCCCTTCCTCCCACTGTCCGCGTTAACGGCAGAGCTCCAATCGCCGCCTTCTGCCACCGCCACCACCACCACCATTTACGGTAAAAAAAAATGTATAAATATAAGCTTATTATTGAATATAACATTATATTACTGTATATATAATCCTAAAACTTGTTTTTACATGTATCAAAACCAGTGTGACGTCACCGGTTTACAAGTAATAAGACATAGTTAGATTAGATATATCTAAATAACAGTAACTAACATCATTATAGAATTGCTGCAGGCAATATAAAAGTGGAATTCTGTGCAGTTAAAAATGGGTAAGTTTTTTCTTTTCTTTTTGGATTATCATTTATTGATTGGTTTGAAGTTTTACAAAATTTCAAAGATGATATTTTTTATTTGGTGGGATGCAGGTAAAGAATCGGGAAATAAATCTCGTAAAGAGAAACGGAAAGAAGCTCGAGTTGAAAAGAACAAGAAAAAGTTTGACTCATGGGTCCAACATAATGTATGTTCAAATTCTTGGATCAAGTTTTTACCTTTTTGGTTAGAATGTCGGATTGGATTTTGTAATAATGTGTTTTTTATGTGTCGGTTTACAGCAAGTTAAGAAAATGAAAAGGGTAGGTAAAAAACAGAAGGCGAAAGAGGTGCAGAAGAATGCTCAACTTGCAGAAGCAAAAGAGTCTATGATGCTAGCGGAAACTTTAGAGGCTGAACATGTGGAGACTCGTAAAGATGGTATTTCTGCTGATGAGGACTTACGGTTGGAAAGAAAACTTGCCAAGAAACTGAAAAGGAGGAATAAAAAGTTACGTGAAGGAGATGATGACGAGGATATGTCATCCGAAGGAATTCCTACTTCCCTCGAGTCTTTGGAGACTGAAAAGGAAGAAAATTTTAGAAAGGCTAATACTTTACGTAAGAAAAGTAAGAGAGGTGTAGCTTCGGGTGATGACCAATTAAAGAAAAAGAAAACAAAGTTCGAAAAATATCTTGAATTGGAGACGCAGACTGGTATGGCCTCTGCCAAGGAGGATCTTGCTTTGGAAAGAAAACTTGCTAAGAAGCTTAAAGTGAAAAAGGGGAAATTAGGGGGAGATGATGACGAGCTGAACATGTTATTTGAAGGGATTTCTTCGGTGTTTGATTCTACGGAGCCTGAAGAAAATTCAGATATCGAAGAAGCTTCTAGAAAAAAGATTTCAAGGAAGAAACGTAAGAAGAACTCAGAACAGAATGTGGATAATGAGATCAAAAGTGAGGATGTGGTTAAAGAACCTGAAACCGAACCTGAAACTGAACCTGAAAATAATCATGCTGAATCACCGGTAGTTGAAAAACATGCAAAATATGTGCCCCCTCAACTGAGATCGTTGTCGAGAAATGAATCAGAGGAATATTCTCAAGTTCGTAAACGTGTGCGTGGTATGGAAATTGAAATTTTGAATTGATCTTAGTTTCGAATCGCTTTCTTGATTATACGTTAAATGGCTAATCCTTTTGTGTATGAATCTTGATTGGTTTCAGGTCTTCTAAACAGGCTGGGCGAAGCCAATGTGGAAGGAATCACAGGGGAGATGTCCACAATCTTCCAGGCAAGCCTTGTAATTTCTTAAATTTCTTCATGTATCCCAGCTAGTTATCATGCATAACATAAGGTTTTTATGTACCATCTATAGTAACTTAGCAAGTATGCTATCATTTGAGGTCTAAGGGACTGTTTGGGTAAGCGTATTTGAGGAGCTTATCTTTTGTTTTGTTATCCAAACACAATAAGCCTTCATGGCTTCACAAATAGCTTTTCAGTTTATCAGCTAGCTTAATAAGTCCTGTTTTACGAAATCGTGAAATAGGTTTTTTGAATAGTGCTTATTAAGCTTAAGAGCATTTTTGTTATTAGGCATAAGCTGCGATAAATAAGCTAACCTAAACATCCGCTAAGATAAATTCTTTTCAGTAGTCTCATTTTTCTCTAATTACCAACTTGCAGTCTATTAGCCGCAGTGATGGTGCTAAAATTATCAGTGAAGAAATTTTGGCATCATGTTCGGGTGGACCCCGTGGTAACGAACAGTTGAGTCGAGCACTATACCCTATAAATGTTATTCCTCTTCATCGTTCTGTTTGGCATTTCTCTGACTAAATTACAATTTTTCCCCACAGGTATGCTGCTATTTTTGCAGCTTTAGTTTCTGGTTTGGCTTGCTTGGTTGGGATAGACTTTGGTGCAAAACTGCTTGCTTCACTTGCAAAGTGTTTTGAGGTCCTTTTCTGCTCTTAATGAGAGGCCTATTTTTAATAAGAAATTCTAATCCAGATTTATAAGCAATCAACTTGAAGAATTTAATATTTTGATTTCCTGTGTATATTATTAGGATGAGTACGAGAAGGAAGACAATCTTTCCTTGCGGAATCTGACTCTTTTACTCTCTTATTTGTACATATTTGGAGTTTGCTCAAGGTTAGTCACTTTCATCTGAAGTTTTATCATAAATTTAAATGGACGTTGTAACAATTGTCATTTTCATGTTTCATTTAGCATCTTCACAACACTCTTTATGTCTGTCTTATTGAATCTGTTCAAATGGCTTTTCAGTGATTTAATATATGATTTTATGATGACGCTGAGCTCGCGGTTGACCGAGGTTGATGTTTCCACTATCTTGACAGTTCTCAATTGTAAGATTCTAGATACTGCAATGCTATACTTTTTTCTGCTAGAGGTAGGAAAATTGGCAGGTCATACAGATTGGTAACAGGTAGTTTTTGGTACTGGTCAAAGCTGGCCGGGTTGGGTTGGATATAGCTACAAAAACCAATTTTTTTTACTAATAATCTAACTTTTTGAAGCCAAAGGATTTAGGAGGTTTTATGCATGTAAAGTAGTTACTTTGGGCAACTTTTGACCTGTTTTCTTCCAAGCTAAAATTTTGTTTACGTATTTGACCCGTTATAGTACAGAATGTAACTTAGCTCGATCCATTTATAAGTAAATGGAAGTTCCTGCATGTAATTTTTGTTGTAATTGCTTACTCTTTCAATTATATATCTAACTTTCCATCAATTGATTAGTCTAAATATCCCCTTAGTTGAGTTGTCTAAATTTACTGGTTTATCGGTTTATAATTACTTACAATTTGCATCAATAGGTTCTGGAATGAGATTGAGAAGTGAAGATCCGGCCAGCATGAAAAATTTTATTGTTAGCATACAGAACAAGGTGACAGAACTGAAGGCTGCTTCTGGGGATAGCCAAGGACAGACTAGAAGTAAAAGAGTATGTATTTTAGTACTTAACATTCATTAGAAATAAATGAGTATGCACATCATTGATTCATTTTTAACATTTTATTTAAGTTATCTTCCCATTTTAGCTTTTCTTATAACTTTGTTCGATTTATGCTTGACAGATGGAGTTCATGCTTGAAACCATATTTGACATCAAGAACAACAAAAAGAAGGCGAAAGAGGATACATTACAACATACGCGCATCAAGAAGTGGCTTCAGAAGGTCAGTAGAAATTGCTTATTTTTTCTTATATATAATTAGAACAATTATAACCCCCAAAAAATTTTTTTTTTTTTTTTTCTTCTCACAGTTAAGGGTAGAAAGTATATTAGTGCGGGGATTGAAGTGGAGCAGGCTTATTGACCCAGACAAGAAAGGTCAATGGTGGTTATCAGGAGATATGGTATCCGCTACAAATAATATTGAAAATGTTGCTAGAAAGATCGATAGAGAGAGCTCAGAGGCTCAGAAAATGCTTCAGCTTGCTGCTGGACAAAGAATGAACACAGATGCAAGAAGGGCAATCTTTTGTATAATAATGAGTGGGGAGGATTATATTGATGCGTTTGAGAAACTTTTGAGAATGGACTTGCAAGGGAAGCAGGTAACTATTTATGTCTTGTTATAAGAGGTAGCAAAATGGGCGGGATTAGGTTGTTGGTATCAGGTCAAAATGGGTTTGATGCGGGTTCAGAACACATCAATATGAAATTATCCTTTATATTAGAGGTGACAAATAGATGGTACGGGTGGGTTGGGTAACAGGATATGGTAAATATAGTTTGGTTTTGGTGGAAACCAAAAGGGGTCTTGCTGGATTGACCTGATACAATTTTTGTCCTAAATTTCAAAAAAGTTATATTGCTGGCATATAGTGAATTAAATATGATTATAAAACTTTATACTTATCATTATAATTAAACGATTTAGGAGGTTTCATGCATGAGAATACACATTGGGAAACTTATGGGCCATCTTCTTTTAAGCTATCTATTTTAATTAGCTAGAGCATTTACTTTAAAGAGAGGTGTTAAAATTGTATATCTACTTATATGTCCTTTGCCATTGTTACAAAGAAGTTAGTGACAGTAACATAAATAAACAAGATTTCACCTTTTTGTCATTATTGACGGGGTGTGTCGTACACAATTAACCATGCGCCTATTCAATCTTTACATGTCATAGGATGGTGGATGGATCGACTGTCTGACTAACCTATAAACTTGACAAATAGTTTTTCGAAACTCAAAGTAAATAATTGCAAGTAATAGAAAGCATGTATAGTTATCATTTCCAATGTATGGATCATAATCACATGGAACTGGGATCGCGGTTCTTTAAATTCTAAAATTCGCTACGATGGGGTGTAGACTCATTCCGGATCGTTTGGGTACAATGTACCATATAATTTGGTACGATGTACCAGTAGGGATGTTTGGATTTATATTTGGAATCACTATGGGTTTTGAAACCAACCATCCTTGGTGGGTTTGCAAGTTAATTAGATTGATAGGTTTGATTCCCGATTTATTTTTCCAAAGCAATAAAGCAAACACTTTCAATAGAATGAAAGTAATTCCTTCACTCCCATTCCCTTAAACCAAACACACCCTTATGGCGTTATATTAATTTTCTATATATTTTTTTTTATATATGTACACCTCACAAACAAACTTCCATAACATATTAATAATATTAATACTTCAAAATGTGTTTAATACTCGAATAAACATTTTGCTAACATATTTAAAGGAAAACATAATGTTCACATTCTTAAACAATCTGGTATGTTCAAATATTTGAGGACTCTCTAACTTCCACAATAAAAACACTGATTTTTTGACATCAATACACCATACCAAACATCTTTGGAACTTGATTTTGTGGAACCCAAATTGTGTACCAGAGAGGTCTGGTACGAAAATTTAAGTGATTGGGAACGTTGTTTTTCACGTACCAAATCACGACCCCGAGCAATCCAGATCGCGATCGTACCGTGATCCGGTACGGCCATGCCAAAACGAAAATCGTGGCTGGTTCTGCAATCCTTGTGACTATGGTACAGATGATCTTCTCTATGGAGTTGAAAACTTGAAATATTCTTGGATAATCTTCCAATGGGAATATATATTATATTTTTGTAAAATCGAGCCCAGTTATCGTGCTTATCATTGACTGATTATGTTAGTATTTCATTATCTTATTCTTTCTCGTGATATTGTAGGATAGGGAGATCATGCGAGTCCTTGTCGAGTGCTGCCTGCAGGAGAAAGTATTCAACAAGTACTATTGTGTTTTGGCTTCGAAATTATGCAGTCATGACAAGAACCACAAGTTCACATTACAGGTACTTTATTTCATTTCATATTTTCATTTACAACAATTCTCGAAACACTTTAAACTGGAAATCGAGAATTATCGGTACCTTAGTCATTGTAGTACATAGTTTAGACCCAGGCTTTGTCCTAAAGCTTGGATGAGGGGACGGAAATGGTCTTGGTGGCCCAAACTGGAGGTCATTCCTTTTCTTTTCCAGTTATATTTAATTACAAAATATTCCTAGTATAAAACAAGATATTAAAATTCCAAGTATAAAACAAGATATTTCTTTTCCAGTGTTTTGATTAAATATAAAGAGATGGTATGAACCTTCTGGCCTAGCTCACCATTTTTGAGCTTAGCCTATGAACTATGAACCAATCCTTTATAGGAAGAAGTCTTTTGAAGTTTGGATCAAGCGACAAAACCAAATTAACAGCTCATTACAATTGAATTTTCGTTAACTAAGTTCTAATTTACTTTATTTTTTAGTACTGCATATGGGACCACTATACCGATCTGGAATCGATGCAGCTAATCAGATCAATGCACCTAGCGAAACTCATAGCAGAAATGGTTTCGTCTTTCACTCTCTCTCTAGCAGTCTTAAAGAAGGCGGATTTGCACGACACAAGTCAACTCACCTCTAGGAAAATCATGCATTTTAAGATCTTTTTTGAAGCTGTATTTGAGTATGCAGATAATATGATATGGAACATATTCAAGCGTATAGCTGGTTCACCACAATATGAGAGCCTTCGAACAGGAATCAAGTTTTTCATAGAAAGGTACGTTATTAGCAGCGAAAAACAATTTGCGGGAAAATATAAAATTGCAAAAAAAGCCCTCAAGAGTGTTGAAGAAGAAGACCCATTTAGTTGAAATGCTCCAATTTTGAGATCCTTTTGGTGTTGCATTGGGTCCAAGAAAATTTTTGTAGCTATAGGGTTTAAAATATTCTATAGGTCTTTTAGCTTCTTTTTCTTTACTTTGGTGTTTTCACATTGTTTTTTGTCACTTTTTTTTTCTCAGTATAATCACATAATGTAGACAACCATATTTGTTTTGATCAATGTTGATTAAAAACTGTTAACTATAAGATTTTCATTTTTAACTAAAGTATTTTTCTAACGACAGCCCTAAGGGTTATCAATAATAAGCATAAAAAGGTTGTACCTTTTATATAAAAAGTTTACCTCTTGAATTTTATGATGAAAATATAACAATTTTATATATGTTAACAATCCATAGGATGTCATTAGCAAAACGCACAACTAAATCAAATGTATTAGTTTAAAGTGAAAGTGCAATCAATGTTGGATAAATTTCAATGAGCTTTATTTTTATTTTCAGTACAGTATTTGGAACATGATATTTTTAAGTAAATCAAATGTATTAATTTAAAGTGAAAAAACTTCTTTTCATTTATTTTTTTTATTCAAAAACACATCAAATAAATATAATTTGTCTTTTTTCTCTTCAAAGTCAAGAAAAAGCATCTATGAATTGAATCAACTTGAACAGCTAAAAATGCATGTTAGGCTAGGCCAAGAGATTCTTTGAACATCCATTTGACTTCTATTTTTAATTTATACAGCAGTTTTTTTTCTTTTCATAATCTATTGATCCGAATATCCTAAAACATCTATGAATATGTATTCTTCTTATTAGTTAGACAACTATAAGTTTTCTAATCAACGAACTTGTCCAAAAAATAGTTGATAGCATTTTTGAGAGACACCGAGCCACTTTGTTAATTAGGGAATTGAACAAACTAACACGAGTGATCGTTAACCCTTTGCGAGTTAGAACGAAGAGTTAGAGGAAAAGTTGATTGAAATGTTCACGCGTTACCTGTTTGATGACCCTTACTGATTCTAAAGTCGTTACAGACGAGGAAAAGTGAGAGTTCATGTAATCATATTCTAGTTCAAGCATCCTTTCAAAGACAAATAATAGTTGTCATACCAGAAAAGAGTCTTAAAACATGTGATTGAAGATATCATCAAGGCAAAGTAAAAGCAAATTGTCACGAGAAACATCAGTACATTTTTATTTTTTATTTTTGAACAGCAAGAAACATCGGTACATGTTTCACGGGTTTTGGACATCTTCAACATGAAGACTTCGTACATTTATAGGTGTACATTACAAAAAATCGAACAAATTGCTTAATGGTTTATGTATGTGAGGCGATAAACTTACCACCATTATTGATTCATTTACCACAATATATAACTTATACAAAATCAATAATTATGATAGCTATTTCACTCCCTTATATATATAGTTCTCTATCCTTCTATTCAATGAAGGTTAAGACATATACCTTTGGAAATAGCTTTTCTTTAAGACGATTGCTTAATGGGCTTCAAAAATTAATTCTCTTTTCTTTACTCTTGATGTTGGTGTGTGTGATTGAGAAACAACATTGAGAAAGATAATGTAGTTCATAACTTAATATATTGTGATGGAAGATAATTAATGATTAACAAGAGTGAGATGATTGTCATATAACAACGATACTTAATTTCGTCAAAGACAAGATATGAGGAAGATGAAATGTAAACATGCATGCATCATGCATCTACTCGACCTGGGTGAGAGGGCAATAGATACAAATAAATGCAACACGAAGATGATTTAATTAACATTAAAAAAAAACTATTATCCATAGCCCTAAGGGCTGAATATAAGGTGCATTAAATAGTTGTACACTTGCCATAAAATTCAGGGGGTGGACTTTTGATATGAAAAGTATAACTTTTTTATGCACGTTAAGTGCATTTAGCATTTTCCTATCCATAATGCAGATAATTATTGACTTTTTAAAAGTTAATTGTAAATATAATACTTCATTTAGATAGAGCATGCACTAATTGATAAATGCCTAAATAAGTGGTGTAATTATTAAATTTCGTAGCTAAAGTCAACCAAACACAAACGCGTAAACAATTGTGAGATATATATCATAAGCTTCGACCTTACGATACATGTGGGTTCCACAGGCTGCATCTACATAAGTTGCTCTAAATTTTCAAATGCACGAAATAAACGATAACAATTTCAATTATTATTAAAAAAAATTTAAAAATGATATTTACATACGCTAAAAAATTTTCATATGATCGGCTGAACTAAATATAAGATTAATACAGACGAGTAATGATAAATATGCCTAATTGACATGTCTAAAAATAAACCTAATACATTGAATGCTTGACACATGTACTATGATTTTGTACCCCTCTTCTTTATCATTAGTTATGTCATGTGCCTCTATCATATTTTTATGCTTATTTTTAAGTATATCAATTAGACCTATTGATATGTTAGAATTCATCAAGTACAATATCATTGAGAACAATCATGTGATGAATATGAAATTAGGAAAAAATTTATAAAATTAATGTATTTCATATATAAAAAGAATATTTTTAATTATTTGTTGTCCATTTAAAAGTAGAATGTAGTAATGTACCCTTTGGCACAAGTTTTAAGCCAACATTTGTAAATGGACTCAAGTAAACAAATACTACACATTTTGGTAAATAACAAAAACCTTTTTCGTCAAAATGTACACTTAATAATGAGTTGTATTTGAGATGGTGACCCTTAACATTTTTGGTCCATATATATATACATTCAATAGAGAAATATCGTTGTCACTTGTCAAGATGACTCAATTTCATTTTAATAAGCAATAAAATATAAAAATAAACGTGTACGCATCTTCTCCTATCTCTATAGGTTCATATTATCATCTAAAGTTAAAAATTGATATATGGTTTGCCACGTCTTTAAAATGTCATTTTATTGTTTGACTAATTTTAAATAGTTTATATTTAGTCAAAATGTACATGTTCTTATTATTCTGGTGTGGAAAAAAAAATATGCATTATATTTAATAAATTGTTATTGTTAATGATTATAAGTTGTTAACTCGTTGATAAATAAATTAAACGTCATTCAGAATTAGAATACCAGTTCTATTCATTATAGATATATTATAAACTTTAAAGTTGTTTTATGTTTTTCTACAGACTATTAGGGGGGAGGGAGTACCCTCGGTTACCCCTTCGACACCGATCGGGCCCGGCGGTAACACCGCCGCCGTGGTCCGGTGCCGAGGATTGGGGTTGTTTTTTGGGGGAGCTTCACCGCTTGTACCATGCCATTTTTTGACTTGCAACGGCTTTTTTTATAAAAAAAAAAACTAGCAACGGCTAGTTGTATTAGTATAAAAAAATATATATATTTACCTAATTTCTAATCCATTTCACATATAAAACCCCCATTTTTATTTCAATACATATCAACACCACCTCTCTTTTCTATATTTTTATCTACTTTGTTAAAATGGATCCAAAAAGAGGGGGGAAAAACATCACCTCCAAAAATAGGTCTCAATCCATTTGCCCGGCGTATCCAAATCAAAATACGTTTTCAAATCAAAATACGTTTCAAAACCAATTCTTTCTCAACCATCAACCCTTTACATTCCACAACCACCATCTCCCCATCAATATTTTGGGTATAATATGGGTCATCCACCATCTCCACATTATTTTTACGGGTATAATGTGAACACATTCGGGAGCGATGACCTTGACGATGAGCTTGATTTTGTAGCCGAAACTCAACCAAACGGTATACTTATTTAAAATTCTGTATTTTTTAAAATTCCGTATGTTTTAAAATTATGTTTTTTTAAAATTCTGTTTTTTAAAAACTGTTTTAAAATTTTGTTTTTTTAAAAACTTTTTTTTTAAATTGTATTTTCTTTATTTTTTTAATAAACTGTTTTTAAAATTCTGTATTTTTCTGTTTTTTAAAACTTTTTTTTCTAAAAAATGTAGATTTCTGTTTTTTAAATTCTGTTTTTTTAGTTTTTTTCTGTTTTTTAAATTCTGTTTATCTGTTTTTTAAACTTTTTTTATAGTAAATATACTAATACTAATACACAATTGTTGATATGGATGAAGAAAATGAAGACGAGGAGATTCAAGAAGTTGATGTGCGCGGAAAGAAAAAGGCATTCGGGACGAAGACCAAACGTGAAAGTTGGAACCCGGAACAAGAAGAAGCGTTGATCCAAATCTCCGAATGTAAAAGATTCGGAAATGAGCAAAAGGCAGATGGTTTTTGGATGCGGGTTCTTGAGCATTACGCGAGCACTATGGGTTCGACGACACGAACCGTTCATGGTTTGACGACGAAATGGAAAACAATGAATGCCGCCATGGGTCTCTTCAACGGCTTGTACATCCAATCGGTATAAATTTTATATACTTTTTATTTACATTTTATATACTTTTTATTTACATTTTATATACTCTTTATTGTGGTATTTTACATACTTTTTATTTACATTTTACATTCTTTATATTTTATATTACTTTTATAATTATGTAGAAACGCGCTAAGGGAAGTGGGTGCAACGACTTTTAAATTGTAGAACTTTATTTTAGGTTGTGTTTTTTTTTAAGTAATGTAGAATTTTTTTTTTTTAAGTAATGATATTTTTTTTTTTTAAGTATTGTAGGATGTATTTTAATTTTTTTTAATGAAATGTATGTTTTTATTTTTATATAGATTGTTATTTTATGTATTAAAAATAAATGGTAAAAATAAATGGAAAAAAATGATGAGGTGGAAATTGGGGAAGTTTGGGGAAGATTGGTGAAAGTAGCGCCACCATTTTGGTAAACTTTGGAGAAGTTTGGGATGAAATGAGGTGAAGGATTTTTATTAGATAATGATGATGTGACAATTTGGTAAAGTTTGGTGTTTTGGAGAGTACTCCCTCCTAAATATGTTAGTATGCATTTATTAAACTTATTGTTTTTTTATTTCTGAAATACGGTATATACTTGTTAATTAAATTTAAGATTTTTCTAATGACAGCCCTTAGGGCTGTCAATAACCTGCATAAAAAACTTGTACTTTCCATATTAAAAGCACACCCTGAATTTTATGGTAAAAGTATAACTATTTTATGTATGTTAATGACAGCCCTAAGGGCTGTCATTAGCAAAACTTTTTTTTTTTTTAACGGTAACATGATATTATTATTGAAACTAGTAATATGCTAGAGGAGTACATCCCAAAAAAGAAAAAACCAAAGAGAAAAAACATTACAGATTGTTAAAAGGAATTCCAAGAAATCCATTATAAGGTATTGAGCTTTGATCGTGTAGTTAACATACTTGATGTCACGATGACATAAATTAGAAAAAGCAAATGCACCCTAAGTGTGGGTATATTTGATGGCTTTTGGATTTCGCGTATAGCTTCGAAAGTGTATGAATTTGTTAGGTTATTGGGTTTATCTGTATAATATTTTTAAAGTATAGTAGAAGATATATATTTCCTCTTTTATAGCGAAGCTATACCTTTCGAATAAATTTTTTTTTAACGGTAAATATTAATTGTCAGTAGTTGATTATCCTCGTAAATATTATTTAATAGTTTTGTTTTTGTAGATAATGATTTAAAAATCTTTAGAGGATGATATTCGTCTCTTTATTAGCATGATACCCACGCGTTACGACGGATACAATTTACAGGGCGTCAGATACCCGCGCGTTGATGTTTGTGGCGTTGGCAGTGGTGGACTGGTGGTGGGGGATTTTTTGAGAGCATTTTGTGGTTCGTGTGTGTGTATTTGAGAGAGAAAGAAGAGGGTGGCTGACAGAATAAAAAATTAAGGACAATTTCGTAAATTTGCATCTCGGTTTTTTTTTTTAACATTCCCAAAAGTAGGGAGACTAAAATTTTTATAAAGGAGTAAAGATAAGTGACTTGTTTATATGGATTAAAAGTTCACGAGAGGAGAAACGGGGGTTTAGGCCAGGAAATAATTTTTCACGTTTAAATCTCCAATTTTGAATATTCCTAAATTTGATTTGATTTTTTTATTTTTTGTTTATTTATTTTATTATTTGATTCGACTGTATCACTTTATGTAATATGAACATGTGAAAACTGGCATAAAATAAGTTCGTGCACTGTTTTAGCTTTTGAATTTCAAGAATTTGATGTCATTTTTAATTTTCTAAATTTTGACTATACTTGTGAAAAATAGTACCAGTCTATAAATAAGAGTCTTCTAACTTTGGTTGAACATCGATCAAACGAATTATATTTTCTCATATTATTATTTATTAAACACCACAAGTGTGTGTTATCTTGCTTTCGTTTTGGCAATCATGATAAAATACATAATTTCTAGAAATTTTATTTTTTGTTGGGAGAATGAGATAGTTTGAAGGGATGGTAAACTAGAGCTAAATATTTATGCATTATCTCAATGGCTCAATCTAACACCATCTAAGCCAGTGATGTCTTTGGTGTAATAAGGTTTTTTTACAATCAAACTAATTTCAAAGTGAGACTGATATGTCCATAGTCTATAGCTTATATTTGTAAGAAGATTATGTTTAGCATTTTAGAGTTTCATATATAATAAAGAAAAGTGGTACCAACGGGTGGGCCACTGCCCCTATGGGTTTTTTTCTCGTATAATAAAGGAAAGTGGTACCACAATATTTGATACATTTATCATAATATATAATTTTTAAAATACATTGTACAAATCAGTAATGCATAAGTACGATAAATATATCAAAATGTATGGTACCTATATGATCTCTCTATAATGAAACACACATAAAGTTTTTCAATTAATTATCATCATCAGTTTATAGACTTTATAATAAATTGAATAATGATTCAGCTAAAATTTATAGAATTAAATAAAAATAGGTTGCAAATAGAATTCAATATCCATATAATATAGTCGCCAAATAAAACAATAAAAGCGATTTAAGATTATATTATTTAGTAATGATAAGTAGCTGGAATTTAATTATCATATATATTGTGGAGTTGTAGTATATAATTTGGCCAACATTCGGGAACTATAATACGTAAACAAAGACGTGATGTAAAGATCAAATAGTTGACTTTCTATATATTTTGATTAAAAACAATAATAGATCAAATAGCAACACCCTATACAAAGTATAGTACTATTAAATTAAAATATGAATATATATATATACACTCCATTATCTTTCTTTCTACAAAGTCATATGTAGCTTTTTGGCTCTGTCTTTTCGACTTTTGATAAAAGATGGTTTATCAATTTTATCATTTTTGTTGTTTATTAATTATTATAGCACGGTACCCGCGCAATGCGGCGGCAGTGGCGGCGACCGGTGGTGATGACGGCGACTGATGATGGTGGTGGGCCGGTGGCGGTGTCGAGTGGTGTAGGTAATTGATGTAAAGGAGTTAGTGGAGATATGTTAGAAGATAAATGATTAATAATGTAATTTAATCATTAAGGGCAATTCAAACAATTTGCAATGAGTAAATTTCAACAAGGGAGATGTATTCTTTATAAGATAGTATAGATTATTGTGCGTCAATGCTAGTGTTTTCTGTATATGGCCAAGATTAAACAAAAAAGTACATTAAAAATCGAATATAAAAATGATCATTTAGAAGTAAAATAATCAAATCAAACAATGTGATGGAATATGGCATGTGATGCTTTTAGTACTAGACCACGTTATTTACGGGGAAAAAATTAATGACATGCAATTTCGTGCCTTTTTTAAGTTTTTGTTTTTGAATATTTGTTTGTACTATTTATTTTCTTTACCTATTAAAAGCAAATTCTTAAATTTTTTTGACCAGCGCACATCTCGAATTGATGCTGACGCACCCCCGAACCCATCAAATGGGCCGGACCAGGCTCAGCAGTGGGTAATCGGTTGTCTTAACCGGGCCCGTTACATCCACACTGAACTGGTAGCCAAAGGAAAAACTCCAAAAGGCTCCCACCACAAGGGAAATTTAACAGAGGGCCGAATCTGCACTTGGCAGAGATCGAACCCTCCACCTCTAGGATAAAACCTTGGTGCATCACCACTAGGCTAGTGGATCATTTGCAGCAAATTCTTAAATATTAACTGTTTTATAAACACTTAACTACATAAACTATTTTATTTATTTTTTCAAACCATAAATGTACCAGCGCAATGCGCGGTGGTTGGTGATTCTCAATAACATTTAAATCTAGTTAGTACATGTAGCTAAGCGTGATGTTGACCGGTGGGCGGGCGACCGACATCATCAACTATCGGATTTGGGTTATCTAACACATGGATATATTTATATTTCTAATGTATTGGTGGAATATTTAAAAATAGAAATAATTGACTAAAATACTCTCCATTTATTAGGGGGGACTAGAAGATTACCCGCGCAATGCGACGGCGAGACGTGAGTGCCGATGGACAATGATGGTGACGGGATATGGGGTATTGTAGCTATTTTAGGGGATGATGATATTGTGGGTATTTTAGGTGATGTTATTTAAAGTGTAATATGGATATTTTAGGAAATTGAGTAATATAATAATAATAGATGATAGTAGTAAAATAGGTATATTAAGTTCTTTATATAATGTATTATAAAAATAATATATCATTAATTAGTATATGAATCATATAGATATTAAATAATAAGATATTAAATAATAGACATTATGATATGATAAATAAGGAAATGTTGAAATAAATTAAATTTTAAGACTCTAGTCATTTGTTTTATAAAGTAGTATAGATAATAACTAAATATGAAAGTTCTTAAATCTTTACTTTACTTTATTACTCCTTAATAAAGCAAACATCTCACTCCCATTTTCAACTTTTAAGCCTTTAAAAAACCTAAAATACTCTCACTTTTTTCAAAATCTTTATTTTATAATTAACCTATATACCTAAATATCCTTAATGAAATAATTTATAATATCTATCTTTCAACTTTTAAATTAATTACATTACCCTCTTTTACATCAGTTACCTTTATATTAATAACCACACCGTCGCTGCCGCCACCCATCGCCGCCATTACCACACCGCCGTCGTTACCACCATCTCCGCCGCATCGTGCTGTGACAACCGTCACCGGAGCGCCTTGTCCGGCCGTATTCTAGTTCGTCGTCGTCATATTAATTTTTAATAAATGATATTAATAATGTTTTAAATAAAATGTGATTATTTTATGAACGATAAAATATGGCGAATTTATAGTCATTTCGAACGTAATTGAAAAATAAAGATTTTGGCGTCAGTTTTATGTTTTAATGAGATTCGGGTCAAAAGACTGAGGTAAACGAATGGTTTTCCGGGTGAAACTGTAATGTCTTGCGAGAGTATTTGAGGGGAGTATAAATAGTGTTTAACCTCCCATTTCAACTCATTTCCATCCATCCAAGATCTATCCTTTCTCTCTCTAACTTTCTCTCTCTAAAACTTTTGAAGGTTTTCGATCTAAACTCGTTTGGGGTTCGATTGGTAAGTGTTTTACATAATCTATTGCTCGATCTATCCTAGAAATGCCTTGAATCTTCTTGTTTTTCATAAAAAGTTTTTATTTTCGGATCTTAGTTTGGACAGCCCTTTTGGGCTCGAAAATCAAGTG
>JAOXNX010000011.1:755674-779281 GCA_028566075.1 Solidago caesia
TTGAGGATGATGAGAGAGAGTGTGTATATGTGTGTGAGTTTAAAATTTTTTAATTGGAGATGAGGTGAGGAGGAGGGTATGATAGGGAGGGGGTAGTTCTTGGGTGTGTCTTGGAGAGAAAAAATTGACGTGGCAGTGAAGATAAGGAGATGACGAGTTCAAGATAAGGAAAGGCCTAATAAAACCTAATTATGAAGACCAGAAACAAATTTCTGTTAGTTTTTCCGTATAAACCAAAAACTTTTTTTGTCCGACGTGTCTTCAGTGTCATTAAAAAAAAAAAACCTTATATTTTATTCAACGTTTAAACACTTACCTTGAAATTATGTAATGGATGTTGGTTTTGCTGGTGTAAGAATAAAAAAAGATGCTCTTCATTGAAGCGTGGCTCCAAAAGATTCTTATTTTTACGTCATCATCCAAAACTATTTACTATAATTTTATGTACTTTTCAAAACTCAATTAAACTTCTAATGTAATTTATAAAAATATTATATTAATATTTAATCATATAGATGCAAAAAGGCATTACTTGTCTTATGTGGGTAGGTAATTAGTCTCAATTATATTCCCTGATCCCCTTGTAATTTATAAATCTTGAACATAAACTGGTTTAATTAATACGGAGTAACTCCAAAAATAAAGAGAAATTCAAATGCTAGGAACAATCCAAAATTTTCCAAATACTAATATTAAATTGTACACCAATAATATCAGATTTTCATTCAAAGTTCAAACTGATTGTAAATGACTGTAATTGATTGTAATTGAGCTTGAGATGAAAAGCAGTGGGGCTGAGACTCAAAAATAACATTAAGAAAAATATTTAAAGGTAAAATTTCAACCGAATAAAAAAGAACTACATTAATTAAAAAACAAGAGGTGTCGAAGCTTTGTTCCTGGGTTAATTATATATGACCCGTCTATATTCTTATATAAAGCAAATGACATCCCCTCAAAATCTTAAATCATGAATTGATATCTTTAAAATACCCCTCTATATCTATACTATTCTTAACAACTCAATGTTGATATACTTAAAATATCATTAATAAATTAATTTACAATATATATCCCTTAACTTCTAAAATAACTACACTACCCCTTTATACATTAATAACCTACACTACTCACCGTTGTCGCCGCCGCCACCAGTCGCCGCCACCACCACACGTCACCGCCATCATCACACCTCCGCCGCATTACACGGGAACCCAGAAAAATATATGGAGGCACTATTTACTAATGTTGACCAAAGTATCTTGCATAAATAGAAAGAGGTGTAGATGTTGCACACCTCGGAGTATGTTATCGGACTAAGAGGTGTTGGTGGGGTGTGAATTAGGGGATATAAATAAACTTGTAAATGAATCAAATGAATACGAATATTTCTGTGTTCATGTTCGTTTGTTTAGCTTGATAATAAATAGTTAATGAAAAAAATTGGCGAATATAAATTTATGTTTATGTTCCTTCACTGGGGATATTAATCTGTCTATGTTCTTTTATTCGTGTTTGTGAACAAAAACAAAAGAACACAATTAAACATAAATGAACGCAAACTAACTAAAATAAACTAAAAGCATTATAATACAAATTCGACATTACAAAATGTTTAAAATCTGAGAATACTTATCCAATACGCTTAATTGTGATTTTAAGTTTATAAGACGTTCAAGTAATTCAAAAAAAAAAAAAGTTTAAATATTATAGCCATGAACATAGATAAACATAAATGAACAAATGTTTAAAAAAATATAAATAAACGAACGAGAATTATATTCAAATTTGTTCGTTTAATCACACAAAGAAATTTTTGTGAATGGAACGAATATAAACAAATTATTCACAAAACGATTCATGACCAGTTTGTGTATTAAATTCGTTTACTTGTATAGAAAGAATCTATCCATAAAGGGTAACATTAATAGCACCATAAGTCCATAACACTAAATTTGTATAGACTAACACGTAACACCATACTATTAATTAATTAAATATACAATTTACACTTGTTAAGTTCATAAATCTCAATAATTGCCATTAAATTTTATGAAGAACAAAAAACACAAAACCAATATGCCCCATAAGTAAATAACATATCAAAAAGTCGTTGGTAACATAATAGGATCAAAAATCCGTTAACCAACAATGAAAATAGCAAATAAATTTATCTGAAACATATAATACAAAAGCTTGTTAGTCAACTTAATCAGTTATATCGGCCACTTGATGATAGTTCCTTTAATCTATTTTTTTTTAAAGCATTGAATTTCTTCAACAATAGTATCATTTTTGAAGATAGTTCATACATCTTAAATAAAAAATAACCAAAAAAAAAAAAAAGAGATATTATAATCCCCTGGAAGCAAAAAGTAAAACTTAGAACTCAAAAATCTTCAATGTTAACGTGAAGTTTAACTTTGAGGTTCACTTACTTGTGGAGGTCAAGATCAAAACTCAACATCCATTTCAGATCGATGTGCTTGTAATTTTTGACACCGAATCGTGGCCCATTCAATAGAAAACTTATATAACGATTTGAAGGAAGGGGAGGAACGGAAAATGCGATTTTAGGACAAGTCTCAAATACACCTAAGTGGCTAAGTACCATTTTAATTTATTTGATGGCTATGATCGACCAATTTGTCAATAAACTTATTGGCATGTGACTCGGTTAATATGTTAATTTAACAAAGGATGAACAAAGAGATGTCATTCTTACAAATTAAATAATTGAGATGTTCAAATCATTGTGACGATTTTAAGTAAATTACATTTTTAATGACGTCTTAGGCTAGTCATTCATATAAGTATATATCTAAAATGACATATTTAATCAATTTCGAAATAAAGGTGTTTTTTGTCTCCAAGTGCCTGAATTGGTCTCCAATAATATTCCCATTGATATTTTAATTTTAAGAAATAAATTACTTCAAAATGAACACCACATTTTGTTCAACTTAATCTACAAATTAAAATTTTCTACAATTATAAATGAAGTATGATTACATGTGAAAATGGGTATCAACTGATAAAAATTCTTTGTAAAGTGTCATGGGACTAAGTATGGATATCTTGTAAAATCTAATTATGCGACTAAAAGACATCTCTCTGATATGTTGGTTGGGATTCCTTTGCACAATAGAACTAAAAACAAATCTTAATAATAAGGTCAAGTAGTGCTAAGATTTGGCACCATACACCATTAAATCTCCAAATTTCAATTTAAAGATCTTAACATTTCGTTAGATATAAGTGTAATACGGAATAATAATAATAATAATAATAATAATAGAAGTTGTTTGTTTTAAAATAACAACCGACTTTTTGAGTTGTCATAATTGGAGAAACATACTAACGTTTGGCCAAGATAGCCCTTAAAAATTGACTTTGAATTCAATTTCGGACAGCTTTTATTTCCAATGGCCATAATTAAGTTGTAACAATGGTTTTCTTGGGGTTGTAATTGTTAGTATCTTGCTCGTAAATCTTGGTGATTGATAAAATGAAGTTTTGTTGGCCGTTTAAAAAAATAAATAAATATAGATCTTTTGACCATCTATGAAACAAAACAACCATCAAAATGAACTTGTGATCCTTGAAAATGGAAAACAATATACTGTCTTATAATCTTGGTTGTTGAGATAGATCTAGTTTAGTGAGTGACTTGCTTGTTGAGGACAAGATCAAAAACTATATCCAACATCAAAATTCTTTCATGATGTACTTATAATTGTTAGTCTTTCCACACCCACACCAAATCAACCATATTATTAGGAAGACTTCAATGGACTAAGTTAATAATATGTTATTTTTAACCATAGATAGAAGGAAATTGTCATGAATACTTGAAAATGTCTTAAAAGCCGTTTTGATGCTACTTTAACATACGTCTAATAAAAGATTAGGAATTTCATTCTAAATTATATAAATACAAAACGGCATATTTAATCATTTTTGGCAGAAAAGGCATTTTTTGTCCTTGAGTTGCAGGTATTGGTCTTAATCAATATCCATTGATTAATAATAATTATAATCTTCATATGAATTGTTTCGAATATATACATAATATATAAATTACAAAGATATTTATTCATAACATTCAATTGGATATAATAAGAAAACATACCTACAGTTTTGAAAACATACCTACAGTTCTAAAGGGTAATGGGGAAACCCTAGCCTCGCTGCCTCGGTACCTCGTTGGATACCTATCGATCCACCTCGTAAACATACATATAGTTCTAGATTAATGTTAATATTGTACTATATATTAATTAATTAATGGTTAGTATACCCAAAAGACATTTATGGATTATATATTTTTTTTCCCCACTTTTGTATCTTTAACTTCGATCTTCATATGTACGTGTTTTGATCTCTTTGCTTGATATATTTTTAAGCATATCATATATTTTTAAGCATATCAACCACTTTTCGTAATTAAATGCGTATCAACAAATCCAATTTCTTGAAGTACTAGAAAATTATGTAACGAAATTGCATCATAAGAACACCTTTATCTGTTCACATGAATCACATCAAGAAAGTTATCATATCAAACCACCACATATTTACCACAACAATTACACCCAAAAAATCACCACATAATACTCACAATACATATGTAATAACCAATAAAAAGAATTCGTATCACCTCGGACCGCACACTGTGACCGGCATCACCACAACGTGACCACGTCGGGGTTCCCGATGTGATGGTGTGACCACATATGGTGTCTTTTTTTTCTTTTTCTTGCTACCGTTAAGGATGCTTTAAAGTCTAAACATTTTACATATTTTCAATAGTCTATACTCTATAGGGCTGTTATTCGGTCGGGTTATTCGGGTTTTGGGTTATTCGGGTCGGGTTATTCGGTTTTTCATGAATATAAATTAACCCGTAACCCAACCCGAATAAGATTTGGATTATTTGGGTTCGGGTTATTTGGGTTGGGTCGGGTTTCGGGTATCCAAATTCAAACCCAAATAAATATTAAGCAAATAAATTTGGGAAGTGTTTGGCTTTTGATTGCTAGGGATTTCTATTAAAACTTTTATATCGTATTGTGTAAGGAAGATAACTTGTTATGAGATCATAAGTTGTAAACAAGTGTGGTTTGGTTTGGATTTGGGAATCGAAACAGAAAATGTGTGTATAATTCTTAAGAATATGGAGTTATGGAATATGTATGACAACTTGTATTTCTTATTATAAGTAACTAGCTATATTTTTAAATATAAAAGTTCATATTCAATTTTTAATCAAGTAGTATAAACTATAAAATAATAGGTGGTTGATACTAGTATAGTTTACTAATAATAATATCAAATTATTATAAAAAATAATTATAAAACGCTTATTCGGGTTATTCGGGTGACCCAAATTTTTTTATGTTTAACCCATATACCAAACCATATAAAAGATTTGGGTTCGGGTTAACCCAAACAACCCACATAAACCCGAATAAGCTGACCCATATGACCCAAACCCATTCGGGTCAGGTCGGGTTATTTGGATACGGGTTTTTTTTTTTTACACCCTACCTACCTTTCAATCTAAATGTACCTACATTACAATCTAAAGAAAATAATTACGTTTTCTTCTATAATCTATTAATCTTAGTGTAACCAATTATTTGATTAACATATGAAAAGTAAAAACGTTTTTTAGTCCATTTCTTTACTAAATTTCATCGGAAAAAAAACAATGATAATAACATTATTATTATATCTTATATATGAGATATTTGTTCTCATTTTCATATATTTTTTAAGGATTTTGCTAATAACATCCATCAGGACTATCAATAACAAGCATAAAAAAAATTATACTTTTCATATAACAAGATCACCCATCTGAATTTTATGATTAAAAAAATACAACTTTTTGTATGCACGTTAATAATAACACATATAATTGTCAATAGCAAAACCCATTTTTTAAAAATATAAAAATAAAACCGGTTTTTATGGCCCTCTCAGACAGGTTGAACCTTGAACCGTACCCCTTCTTAATCCGATTCGATGTCCGGTCCGGTTATGAAAACATTAAGATGTACAATTAATTAATAATAATCAACACATTAAATTGAGGTTATATTTGGTTCATTGATGATATATTGATATTTTAGATTTTAGATTTGGGGTTATATTTGATTTATATTTTAGAATCAATCTCAAGATTTGTTAAGTTGTTAATATGATTGACTAAAGTTTTTCTTTCTTTCAAATTGGTATTTAATTTATAAAGTTAAATCTTTATTTGTAATAATATATATTTGTATTTTGTGAAAGATTTTATGAAGTTAATATTAGTCTAAAACACTATTTATAAATTATATTTTATTGGTATAAAAATATATACTAAATATTCGGCTTTTTAATTTTTGAATCAAGAGATTAAACATATACAATTAGTTTTTACATATATATATATTTTTATAAATCCTTATGTCTTCATATGAAGATTATTAACTTTTAAATTTTGACTTTGTTAACAATGATCAAGAAAGTTATGTTATGCCATTGTTAAATTTAGGGGACATTTTAGAGTTTCTTTTTAGGCCTCATTTTAATTGTTCAATAAAATGGGGAAATATTAGGAAGGCTACACACTTTATTATTTAATCTGTATGTTTGCAATTTGTCATTTTATGTACTTCCATTTATGTTTATGTTTTTGTTAAAAGTACTTGTGCAATGTGTACATGTTTAAATCAATAAATATTGAAAATTCAAGTTGTATTAGGCCATAGATAACTTTACGTTGTTTTATCATGACTAAAAAGCAAGCAAGAACTCAAGGTTTTGATATGCGACAATGAATGTCATGTTACAAACCAAACAACAAATTTCATTTTTAAATAACGGAGCCGTGCATCGCACGGGTTTTAGCCTAGTTATATATAAATATAGATATCATTGTTTGAATATGAGTATATGACTCTAGCAACATACACATATCTGCTCTCTATCTCTTCTCTATTCTTCTTTATTGAATCTGATCAGAAATCTCATCTTCGTCGTGTATTTGATCTGGAGGTTATGGGGCGGCACCGGATAACCACCGAAATATGGAGGTGATGGGAGTGGCGGGTATATATATCCCACCCTTTTCCCCCATCGCAAACAACCGTCACAGCCACCAGCCACTCTTCGCGTTCCTCCGGCTAGACCTTCTTCTCCGGCTACACCTTCATCACCGAAAAAATGAGCAGGTGGGTGGATGGTATTTTTAAGCAGGTGATTGTGGAGTTATGGTGGTTATTGATTTTCAGATCTGAGCTGTGGCAGTGAGACCAGATCTTCGACGGATCTTAGAAGTACAATTGTTGAAGATGGTGATAATATTATAGTGTGCCTTAAAATTAATAAGTAAAAAATCATGATGAAAGGGATGAAAGGTAAACGTTGGCAGGCAACAATAATGATGAATGAGAGAGATGAAAGTTAAACATTTGTATTGTGTGACGTAAAATTAATTTAGTCAAGAATACAAGGATCCAAGGTGAAAAGAAAAAATTCAGTCATGTTAAGTCAAAAGCCCAACAAAGAAATATGCTTAGCAACAGGTGTAATTTGTATTGAATTATCCCATTTATTTTTATCTTCCAACACTTTTAGTTTTATTAATTTTTATTTGTTGCTGTAATAGATAGATAGATTAAAAATATGTTAGACTATAAATCATCTACGTCTATAATTTTGTTATTACTACAATTTAATTATTACTATTATTATTTTAAAAAAGTTTGGTTTTGTTTATAGATTTATTCTCATAAATTTTTGTGGTATATTATGATTTTATTTTGTTGATCAAAGTTATGTGAGATATGTGGTCTAAGTTATAAATGTTTTTTTTTTAACCCGAGCAACGCACGGGTATTGTTCTAGTTATTAATAGCCGTGAAAATAAATAGCATTTTTTTTACAAATTTCCAGCTTTATATACATATAAGATATAGCAAACAAAAAACAAAATTGCCCATAGTAGGAGTTAGGGGTGTTCGTGGTCCAAGAACCGGACCGAACCGGACATGTACAGGACCGAACCGAGATGCTTTCGGGAAAAAGTGGAACCGAGGACCGGACCGGTGTCTTCGGTCCGGTTCATGTTTGGTTTTTAGTCGGTTCTCGGGTTTAATAGGTTGGACCGAGACCGAGTTATTTAACATGCATGAAAATATGTTTAGCAGGTAAAACATAACTTTGAGTCTTTGATACCAACTGATATGTATCAACTCCAAGTCTCGAACCTAATAGCATATAGCGATAAATAAATTTAGCAATTAACGACAAACTAATATGTATATGGTATAAAAGATGTACCATAACCCATAAACCGTGAACGATTTGTACTCGAGAAAATAACTTCACAATGGTTTCAAATTTTCAATACATAACCTCTGATAGCATGTACGTGAAGTTCCAAGCATGTTCCAAGCAAGTACGTGAAGTTCCAAGCATGTCTCAAACATAACTTGATACAAACAGATTATTTGCTAAAAAAAGGAAGCCATATCACGTATGCTAAATAAATGCTAAATAAAAAGAAAGATAATCCAAGTTAAACTTAAATATTGAATATTTGAATTATTGATATCCTATTTCTCGGGTCTTCGGTCCAAACTGTAAGTTTTCTCGGGTTAGACATGGACCGAACCGTGAACCGAAAGGCATGAAACTAGAGAACCGTGGACCGGACCGATAACCTCGGTTCTATTCGGTTTCGGTCCAAAGTCGGTCCGGTTTCTCGGTTTTTTCGGTTTGGACCGCAATATGAACGGCCCTACTCACAATCTTTTTTATCCATCTAAAACAAAACTTGCATCATTTAATTGTATTGTACAACTATATAATGCATATATTATTGTAGATGGATAAATAGAGTTGTAAGTTTATCACCTCCTATTATTTTTATAGCAGACAAACAACCCACACAGAGAGGCTTTATATATAAGATCAAGTGTGGTTTAGCCAAACTGCCAAACATATACATTTTAGACTATTCCAAGGGTAGTGTTTTTTCATATCTTTTCATATTCTTCTTTGTCCATAGCATTGAAGCATGTCCCTTTTTGCTTTTCCATAGGATGTTTGCCCATAGTTAAGGATATGTTTGTTTGTTTTTCTTCTTTTGTATATGAATATGTAATTAGGATGTGTGGTGATGTGAAAAATGTAAGGATATGTAAATATGTTTGTATGGTTAGAGGTAAAATTAAGAATTTTAAGGATTTATAAGGATTTCAATGATTTGTAAAGTTATGATTTAGATGACGTGACAGCTAAGAGCGCCTAAAAACGCTTTTTAGCATTGGAGATAGTCTTTATCACTACAACAAATATGTTATCTGCCTGTATTTATTTTTTCAAAGGGTTTTGTTACTATCAACTTTTAGAAGAGTCACTAAAACATTATTACATTTAAAAGGCTTGAAATTAGTTTATTTAATTACACCTATTTTCTCACACACAAAAATCATTTATACTTAAAAGGCTCCTTCCCAAATGTATGTCCATATAGGATGGCCTTGAGAGTACGACTTAGGTATAAATGACTTTTTATGAAGAAGATTTAAAAAATTAACTGTCACAAAATAATTTCTACACACCTATTATAGAAATTTTGTATTTAGATTGGAAAGTTTATAGAGGAATTCGATTAAAATTACTAGTCAAAGGGGTTGCATTTTAAATCAACCCCAATGTGTCTATTTTGCTCATGCTTATAATTATGAATAACTGGAGATATTTTTGACTTGACCTTGATTATACTTCATTCTTTGATAATTACCCTGAAATGCACTAAACAACAAAAAGAAACGTAATTAGCTAGTTCATTTTGATATACGAAATATATATAATTTTAATGCTATAAAAAATGTTATAATTATAAATATAAATATGAATATATCTTGTATACATACATTTGTAAGTGTAAATACCTCACATTTTTTAAACATGAAAAATGAGCAGTTTTGCTAAAAATATATAATGGTCAAAACCACCTATAACATGGCTTAGTGGTCATAAGACCGGATTATTAACGTAGACAATTAATATGTGCATATTTATTAATGCGAACAATTTAACAAATATTTACTTGTTTTTAAAAAATGCATATATAATAAAATGTACAAGTACTGACTAATCTGTTGTAGTGGTTTTAGCAAAACATAGACATATATATATATATATATATATATATATAGTTGGTTTAAATTATACAAAATATATATTTTGAAAGAAAATCGAAACTTTGTGGGTTTAAAAAGGTTGATGTTTAATTTTTAACAATGTATTCACCACTAATGATAATTATATCGTAGTTATTGATTAATTATACGTACGTGTGTTATATATATAAATAGATAGATACATGAATGATCGAATTAAGAAAGTATGACAAGTTGATGAAATGATTATCAAAAAACAAAGCTCGTGGGCATCATCACACACCTTTCCCCTTTTATCTCACTTTCTTCCCTTTTTCCCTTCTACAACTACTTAAAGTTTTTAATGGTAATTACTAATTAAAAGTTTTAAGGGTTAGCTGATGTATAAAGTAGGTCACTTGTAAAGCGTGTCCCAACTCCCAAGTCTCCCTCCAAAAACCATTAGCATTTTTTTTTATTTTATGTTTGTAGAAAATTTATTTTTACTTACTGTATTAAATTTATTTATTTTTTTAAATTTTGGTAAGAGCATTTTATATTTTTATGTACGTAGCTAGGTTAAACGTGTTAGTTTAATTAAAGTTATTTGAAATAAAATGTTATAAATTTGAAAAGTAGATACTTAAAGTGATTGGTTGATTAATTTATTGTTTTTATTAGAATCCATTTCTCTTTTTTAGAACTTGTACAAATAGCCTCTCAAACCACTATATTATCTACAACCAACAACAAGGTGTACAAAAAAAAAAAAAAAAAAAAACAAAAACAAAAACAAAAACACCAAGTCTAAAGATAGAAAGATGATTAGAAGAGAAGGGAAAGGGCCTCCGTCAACAAGTGATCTTTTGGTATGTTTTCCTAGAAGAGCACATCTTACATTGATGCCAAAACCGGCTTGTAGTCCACGTCAAAATCTTCAACGTCACTACCAAAACCACCTTAAGAAGTCTATGAGAGGTGGTAGAAATCTTAGTATAGGTGGTGGTCATGCAAGTCCATATACATTGTCGGGATCGAAGCATATGGGCTCAGACAATTTATCTGAGCCCACGTCTCCAAAAGTAACTTGTGCTGGCCAAATCAAGGTTCGGCCTAGCACAAAATCATGCAAGAATTGGCAAAGTGTCATGGAAGAGATTGAAAGGCTTCATAACAATAATAAAAAGAAATCAACTTGGGTGGAAACATTAGGGTTCAAGAAAGAAGTCATGCACTTCTTGAGTTGCTTAAGGAAGCTTAAGTTTGATTTTCATTGTGTGGGGGCTTTTTCCCATGTAGATATAAGTTCAGATGATGAAGATGGTGATAACAATGATATCGAAATCAATCAATCAGATCAAGATCAAGGTAAAAATCATCACGTCGACGATGATCATGATAACGACGACAAAGAAGTTTCATCACGAACCGTGTTTTCAAAATGGTTTGTGGTGTTACAAGAGAATCAAGAATGTGACGACGTGCATGAAAAAGATGAAGAGAAAAGTTGTTTGAAATTATCAAAAGAAACAGAAGAACTTCCATGTCCACCTCCAAATGCACTTTTGCTTATGCGATGTCGTTCTGCTCCCGCGAAAAGCTGGATGGAGGAGAAAGAAGAAGAAGATGAACAATTAGAAAAGGATGATGCAGACGATCAAGATCACGATGATCATGAACATGATAAAGAAGAAGAAGAAGGTGCAGATAAAGATCAAAATCAAATGAAAAATAAAGAAATTAGCAAACGGAAAAGTTTAATGGAATTGATGCAAATTGAAAGTGGCGATTTCTACAAATTATCATGTGATATTGCAAAGGAAACTTGGGTTATTGGTGGAATTCACAAAGATCCATTCTCAAGAAGTAGAAGTTGGAAAAGATGATATTTGATGATCAATAATTTTCCATATATCGTCAACCTTGTTAATTTCAAAATTTACCTTTTTACTGAGAGTTTTGTAAGTATTAATTGTGTGTAGATATATCGAAAAAAAGTTTGTGGTATCATTTTTACTAGACGACATTAATATATGTTTTGATTAGTACGTGTGGCATTATAACTAATTAATGTCACGTAACTACGTAAGGATTCGAAAGGGTCGGTTTGATCCGATCCGATCCATATATTTAGCGGAATCCGGTTGATTTTTGGTTTCATAAATAATATAGATTTAACAATTCAAACTCAATTAGGTTCCGAACCAAACCATGTAGCTATGGGGTAACGTAATTGTCATGGGGTATCGACACGACGATGTGGAAACTAGCTTGTTGCCTTGTAGAATTGTATGTAAAATGTTGATATTTTTGGTTATTCACATGTTCGACTACGTTCATTCAGAGAAAGCGAATTATTTAGGAATGTTCAAGCGAATTATTCATGTTGGGTTACGTGAGGAAGTGATTGAAAGACATGATTCTCTTGATAAGTGGGAGATATGGGTACCAATGCGATACAAAGTGTTAAGATGACCTATACCATCCAAACACTTTTACCACAATATTTATCTATTAATGTTGAAAGATGTATTAAAATTGATTTGGACTATTTTTCTTAAAGTTTACGAATAAATGATAGATATTTATTAGTTAAAATATCTATTTTAGATAATCAATCATATAATATTTTGATATGAAATGGTACGGAGTATAAGATGGATACATGATAATGATATTGATTACATATATATGTCATATCATAGCTTAAGATCGAGCAACTTAATTCATAATTGGAAAAGCAATGTTTCAACAAATGATATTCCAAAATTTTCAACGGTTTCCTCATTCTCGAATGCTTATAAAAGTTAATTAAAACAAACACTTAAATTTCAATTATTGAATGATTTGATTGGTGGTTTTTCTATAAGGAAAGAGAAAAACGCCTTTACGAAACAAACCAGACAATTAGAATCTTGTTTTACATAAAAGAAGAAATAGAGATTATTGATTGCAATCTTATACAGTGAAAATCAAAATTGAACAGTTTATAAAAAATTAATCATGTAAATAAACGTTACATAATATATGAAACTAACATAGTGAATTCAACACTAGCAAATGTAACTTAAAATAATCAGTACCGGTCTAAGCTTTTTGGTGGCCTTAAACGAGATCAATTTTGAGGGCCTAGTTTATTAGCATACAAAGTAAAGTAGACAAAAAAAGGACGAAAAAAAGAGGGGGGGGGGGGGGTACCTGCGCTTGTGCTGCCTTTTGTCTGTTCTGCTGTCTTTCATTGAGTTTTTGCCAATATACACATTGTTAACAAGCTCTTAAATGGAGAAGTTGGTCCAAAAACAGTGCATATTCCTACTGGAGAGAGCTGTGTAAGGTTTCTGTCGATCCATTTTATTTTATTTTTTAAAGAAGAAGGCTGGAACTAGAAAGGTAAAATATACACAAAACATTAAGCCCAAATATACAAAATATAAAACATTAAGCCCATTATGTAAAATATGAGGCCCTAGACTTTTGGGGACCCAAAACGAATGCTTAGCTTTGTAGTACTAGTGGGTCGGCCCTGAAAATAATATATCAAAATTTAAGAATTCATAAATAATACAGAGTGTTTTATATAACAAAATCTTATACATTACTTAGTCATTCCACTATTTATGAATTGCACGTTACCATACACTTTCTGTACGAGTCTAAATCCGGTATATTAAGATATTAAGGTATGTCATATTTTTGGTTATTACTGTTGTATGCATCTAATATTATGTGTATCCCGTATCATGTAGTTCAGAAATAGAAAGAAAAAAAAACTTTGTTAAGGTGTATATATGTTGCACATATCTATTTAATCATCAACATTAGCATGTGTCGTCCGTGTAAAAGTAATATTTATCAGTTAAGATAAAATACCAATACTTTAAAAGTAATAACAAGATGCACATATCATAAGTTTTTGAGTAAAATAAAATACATTTCAAAGGCTTTTTTTTTTAATCTCTTAATAATTTTAACAAACTATTTTAATAGTTATAAAGGGAGAAACCAAGCATATTAAAAGTTTTATTACATCAACAACTACAATATGTTTAAAGTTGTATGAACACTTTTTATTAAATATACAGAATCAACAATATATTTAATTACTCAAAAGTTTTAATATTTTTTTGGCATGTAAAAAGCAACTATTAAATTATCCATGGAAGTAGTTATGGGCAAAGGGCCAAAAGAACAATGCAATTTATATAATGATTGAACAAACTCTAAAAGAAAGATGTATGGTGCTTGTAATAATGTCTAATAATTGTTTCTTTAAATATATCTATGAACACCTCCCACCCAATATAAAGTGGAAAAATAGTCATCCAGAATATAAAAGTATACTCGTATATCATAAATCGAATTTTAATTTAATTGATTCAAAATTACTAAATACATAGTTAGTATGTTATTATCAAAGTTACATAATTTATGAAGAAAAAAAAAGTGTTTTTCTTCTATCGTATATGTTCAATGATATGGCATCAAATTAACTTGCCCTAACATAAACGTTATTAACTTAGTACTTTTTCGAGATAGACAAAATAAGAACATCTTTTTAACAAAATATAGGATATTTATAAGGATATAAATTTAAGCAAGATATAAAGTTGGAACACATATATATTTTACATAAGAGGAGGTGATATAAATAGCACTATTTTTTATATATGTATTACATTCTTACATCACTGACTTGTAACAGTCAGCTGTAAAACTTATATCTTATCATATATCTATAAAAAATAATGATATTTATATCATCATAATCATGATGGAAAGAAAGACAAAAAGTTACTCATAAAATTAACCAACTTGCTAATAAAAAGGAAAAGGGGCATTCTAATTAATGTTTTACCTCCTATTCGATTATTCTTAACTTGAACAATGCCTAGCTAGTTTAACAGGATCTTTCATTTTCACATGCTTAACTGAATTATCACTCGTCAGGATTGCATATTGAAGTCCAAGTATATGGTTCGAATGTGATCGCCATAATAAGATGTTAAGAGCAGTGGCGGATCCATGTGGAGAGCAGGGTATGCAAGTGCATACCCTATGGGGAAAAAAAATTAGTGTTAAATTTTTTTTTTATATATAAAATTAATTATTTTTTTTTTACTAATAGTGCATATCCTAAAAAAAATGAGTGCATATCCTAAGTAGATATAACAAACCATGAAACCTAGATGAGGATATTTATGAATGAAAATGTATGTAACTATACTATGTTATTAACTACTAGTTTATTTTCGTGTACTTATTAAGTTTTTGACTATTCAAAAAATGCGAAAAAGCCCGAACAAAAAACGCAATTTCAAAATTATTATTAAATTTTGCATACCCTGCATATATTTTTCTGGATCTGCCACTGTTAAGAGTTCTGCATTTTTTAATATTTTTGTTCTTTGTAGATCTACATATATCAACAACGATACAAAGGAGAGGTGTAGTTAGGATTATTATAATTAATATAAGGAGTGTATTGTACAAGAGTTACCATAACTTTTTTTTTATAATATTCCAAAACCTTTTATGTTAGTTTAAGACCGCACTACGTAACTTATGGTTACTATTAAGGATGTAAATGAGCCAAGCTCAAACTTTAACTTGTAAGAGTTCTCACGAGTCGAGCTTGAACTTTACTTATAAGACCAGTGGCGAATCCAAACATTTATAAGGTGGGTGGCCTAAATTTTTTTGTTAAACATATCGTAACGTCATTTTTCATAAAAAAAAAGTGCATTTCCAAAAATTTTTGACTTCAACAATGATAAATGCGGAAGTGTCTATGTACCCTCTTCTATCTACTCTTCTCTCATTTTGCAAGACTTTCCACACCACCGACACGTCCCTTTCTTCTCTCCCTTTAATGATTTCGAACAGTCGCACAATAGGAAAACAAGGAAGAAACACCCCAAAAATCTCATCAAAGTTCATACACTTGTTCATCCAAGATCATGCTCTTTCTACCACTTTTATAAGACAAGAAAAACACTCAACATATCCCTCTTAGACTCAGATTTCCAGTAGGTAAACCAAGTGAGAAAAACACATAATTTCATCAAGAATCACACTTAAAAAACATCTCAAAAACCCTTCATTATTTCCAACTCTTGAAAGTAAAAGATCTATCTTTTGCTTCATCTTTAAACACAGTTTTGAAGCTTCAAGAGAGACAAAGAACTTAATAACTTTTGGTCTTCAAATCTCAGATTTGGAGTCTAAGAAATGGTGATTTGTGGGCTTATTTTATTTTGGGTTGAGATCTAATTTAAAAAACTATAAAAATATTACCTGGGCTTTTTTTTTAGAGTGGGCATGTGCCCCCTTGGTTACATGGTGGCTTCGCGCCTCCGCCACTGTATAAGATTCGAAACGAGCTAAGCTTGAGCTCTCTAAACTATAACGAATCAAGCACGACTCAGCTCATTAAGAGCCCCATTTACTTACTCTTACTCTAAGTACAATACAAGACGGTCCTACTTGTATTAATGTCCTAGCTCCGCCTCTGCTTATATTGTTGTTGATCGGAAAATCTACGTACAACAATATATGCAAAACTATTAAACATCTAAATTATATATGTTTCAGTTATTCATGTGAACTTGAAAGATCATGTTATCATGTTAGAGATTGATCATGGTTAACAATAATTGAATAACAGGTAAAGGATTAATTAGAAATCCCCTTTTCCCTTTTTATTAGCAAGGTGGTCTTATGAGTAACTCTTTTTTTTTTTCTTTTTTTTTTGTCTTTTTTTGCATCTTGATTATCTAAAATTTACGTGTCCTGATTATATATCTTACTTAAACCACTATTTTTTTTGTAATTCATGATCAGAAAATTCAACACAAAGTACAAAACGATAACAACAAAGAATGTGTTGGCTATATACACGTATAAACTATGCGAAAACACATGTTTAAAAATCGGGCATGTCATAAATTGCTTTTATTTTTATTTTTTGTTACATCAATTTCATACTTCATCCTTAAAATCTAACTATTTCATCATTCAAATTTTATATAAACCTTACATATAAATAAAAAATTAATTTGTAGCCGTTCAAAAAAAATAAAAAATAAAAAATAAATAAAAAATAATTTGTAATCAAAACTAGCATATCAACCATATTGAGTTTCCTGAGTTTGGGTTAGCCCAATGCAACCATACAGCTCTTTAACCCAGCCCATGGGCATGGGTTTAGGTAGGCCCATTCTTACTACACATAATATGTACGGAGTAAAATATAAATTCATAATTAATTTATAAATTATATAAATAAAAATAAAAATGTTTCATATTTATGGTTACAAACTTCGTATACATAGATTAAAAACAAATTAATTAAGCGTTTCTTGGTACACCATTACAATGCTAATCAAGACCATTGACAATTAATTTAATAAATGTAAGATGACACGACACAACCTGGTTTTAACATGTTTTGTGTTTGGTCTTAACACGTTTCGTGTCTTAACTGGTCTGGACCTGTTAAGACACGAATGAACCTATTAAGACCTGTAATAAATATGTATTAAATGAAACCTGCTAAGGAACCTATTAAGACACGATAAAACCTGTTAACAGGTCTCTTACCAGGTTTCTTATCATGTCTTAACAGGTTTCATGTCTTTAACAGGTTCCTTAACAGTTTTGCTTATGTTGTTCCTGGTTTAAATTAAGACTTTTGTTAACAGGTCTTTTACCAGGTTTCTTATCGTGTAATATCGTGTTGTGTCCGTATTTGAAAAACTGACACGATTAATTATCGTGTCGTGTTCGTATTCAACCCATACAGGTTCGTGTCTTATCGTGTCGTGTCAGACACGATATGCCAACTCTAATTGTTGCACAAGGGCGTAAGTAGTGTAGTCCTAGTAGTTTATTATGGAGTTTAATCTTCGTTGTAGTCATAGTTTTCAGATTCTTAATGTAATTTACACCGTTTCAAAAGAATTATTACAAAAATAAATTAATAAATAATTATAACGAACATTATTTAAAGTTATGTTAATTTGATAAAATAGAATTAAAAAATCATTATACACCTAATTCGTCCAACTATACAAATTCAAAGATGCCGTCTCGAAACTAATTTATTCATTTTTGCTACTCAAATAGTCAAATACACGACACATTCTTTCAACTTGGGCCCAGAAATCCTTGTACGGGCCCAAAAAAAATAGTCAATAATATGACACTAGGTTAGTGGCACCTTCCAAAATCTAAAATAAAACAAAATTCACACGTACACAATAATAATAAATAAATAAGTTATAACTTAAGCCGGCCTAATCTGAAAAAAAATATTCGTCCGTCGGTTTGGCACTTTGTTAATCATTTAGTTGTTTGGTTTAAACAGAGATTAAAAAGCCTCCAAATTCTTGTGTGTTAGGACTATCGATTAACTTTACGGATTTTGCATCCGAAATGTGTTCTTTTTCGAGTTGCATCCGAGCTTCTAAGAGTTCACGTTCGACTTCTTCATTTCCTCGTGTTTCATGATTCAAGACGTCGTAGTCTTGAATCGCGGCCTTCCATCTTTCCAGCTATAAAATATAAATAAACGATAAAAGATGAAGTTATTAAGTGAATAACTGTATGATGTGAGAATATGCGTCTTTCAAAAGAAAGTTTTAGATAGAGCTAAAAATGAACAGTTTACTAAATGGAGATTAGAGGGTCAATTTGAATTAGGGTTTTACCTTGGCATTGCATTGGGCTCTTCGGAGTCTAGCTTTAGCATACGAAGGTCTTAAATTAAGGGCTATGGTACAATCTTCTACGGCTCGTTCAAACTGGCCTAGTTTGTAACGACAAGCAGCCCGATTGCATAACAATACTGAATTGTAGGGTTCGTGCTCCAGTCCTTCACTATATACATTACACGCTTCAGAGAATTTTGATGCCTTGAAAAATTTGTTACCATTGGCCCGGGCTTTTGCCAATGCTCGGGTTTTCCTTGCTACGCTAAAAACTGCCTCACTTGGATCTAGCTCACATGCTCGTAGAGCAATACTCACTGCTTCCTCGAACCTAAATGACATTTACATGTTACATATGGCATAATTACTTGCCCTTTTCCCAAAATAATAATCGACATTCTTGAACGACTAAGGTAGTTAGTAGTTACCCTTAAGTGTTAAGGGTTACATTGCTACAACTATTCGTTGAACCGGTTCCAGAATTAAAAAGGAAATGGTAAGGTTTTTGCTTGGTTTCTAACCTTCCTGATGCCAAGTAAACTTGTGCCTGGACCATTAAGAAATCAGTAGTAACCGTTGATCCAAACAACTGAGCCGATATATTAACATCTATAACGGGTGCATTTTGAAAGCCAGAATACGCCTCTTCATGTCTATGAAGATTTAGTAATGCCTCGGCTTGCATAGCGTAGACCTTAAAACACCAAATTATCGAAACAAATGTAAGTTAGGTCTTTTAAGGTCAAATTCTTACGGACTAGGAAATGTGTAATGAGTAATTAAAAAGTACCTGAAGGCATGAACTTGCGCCTAAAGATGATACAAACTGGCTTTCTTTTAGTAATCTTTTCCAGTCCTTGATTTTTCGAGCCTCAGAACATGTAACTAATTGTGCTTTAATCGCGTGTACTTTTGCAATGTCGTGCCTTTCGGCTTTCTCCCATGAACACTTATAATGACATAGAGCCTTCTCTGTCTCCCCAAACCTAAAACAAACAAATTCAAGATCAGAAAAAATGTTTAGATGACCCGAAACTTATACTAACCCAAAGAAACCAAACACTTATGCCTCGTTAAGCATTACCAAGATGTACTGTACAAGTCATTAAAGCAAAACGTGACCCATTGATCCTAGAATACCCAAAGACGGCCATCAATACGAAATATACCTGATATAGAGGGACGCTAGACGGTAATGAGCCCGACGATAAGAAGGATCAATACGAATAGCTATTTTACAATCTAGAATTGCATCAGTAAATTTTCCTAAACCTATCAATGCAGCACTTCTGTTACTATAATAAGAAGCTATAGTCGAATTCATCCCAATTGCTTCTGTATACAATGCAATCGCCTCATCAAACCGCCCTTCTTTGTACTTTTCGTTACCCATGTTTTTAAACGCCTCATGGTCAGGTTTCCTAGCCGAATTCCCATAAATATTTCCTAGCTTTCCATAACTCTTTATGCTCTCTGCAGGTTTTTTCTTCATTAGATTTCCCAAATGGCCCGGAACCATAACGTGGTTTGATGAGGCCCGATAAGTTGACCCATTCGAGTGTGGTGTTCCACGAACCGAGATTCTTAAGCTTAACTCGCTAGACGTAAAACTGGGCTCTTTTCTAAGTTGTTTAGTGTATGACACATTGGTTACCTGTGAAACATTATATAATGCACTTTTGGATAATGAATCATATTTAGAGTTGTCAATTACTGGCTTACTTCTAACTATAGTTGGTTTTGTAACCGTGATGGGTGGTCGTGGTGGTGGACGAGGGTTCTTAACAACTGGTTTCGAGAAGCCGGTGTATACTATTTCTGTGGCTGCGGTAGTGGTGGTTCGTGGTGGTTTTTTTGAAGTATTGTTGCGGGGAACATGGGTTCGACGGTGTTCTTTTGAAGCTTCAAGCCGCGGAACTTGAGGTGTTTTCCGGGGCTTGGAGCTGAAAATAGCTCCAATGAAACCGCAACCCATGTCTTTCCCGGCCATGTGTTGTGGTTTTTTAGCCATTTTTTGGTTTCAGCTTCTTGCTCTTAGAGAATATATGGAATGTGTCCCCTATATTGAAGAAATGGTCAAGGCATTACTGTCATATATATATAATAATAATAATAATGTTTAATTTAATTTAATTGTTATTAATGCATTTTGTAGCTCTCTCATACGTAATGTGGTGTTATAAAGCTATAATTAACGATGGATAAGAGAACAGAAATGGCCTCTAATTTTCTCCAAATATCATTAAAAAAACTATCTAAAGTTGTTTTATACAAAATTATTTATGTTTTAGTTTATACTTTAATTTAAAATATTATACTTTTAGGCATTTAGCACAACAAAATTTACCACTTTTATGACATACGGTATTACATTTGTTTGTGTTTCCTTCTAAAGATAAATAAATAAATCTCATAATTTATTTATTTTAATTGTTAATTTTTAGTATATCCCATCCGTAAATACTTTAAGTTATCTTCATTAAAAAGATAACTAATTCATACAAGTTTGGCCGTTAGCGAGAGTGCAAATCCAACATAATCATTACTCTAATCAAAAGACTATTTCTATTCAATCACAATTTATTCCTTAAAAATGTTCTAAAGGGTGTCGAGAAATATACACCATTTTGTCGAGAATGGCTGGTGTAATTTCTCATTTTAAATTGTTTTCTTCTATGTTGCTAGCTTTTGGCTAGTTAAGTTTTTTGTTCAATGAAAATGAAATTTGCGGTTAAAAATAAATAAGAAATATACATCATTTTTTAAAGGGTTCCTATTTTCATTTTCCATTTCCTAAATAGACCCTTCAAGGTGCAATAATTTATGCACAATATATAACTGTTTGTTGAGGATGTATTTAGAAAAATAGAAATGGAAATAAATATCCACTTTTTAAGAAACATATACCTCAATTAATGTCTATCACATAACATCACCACTATTTTACTACATCACATCGCCACTATTTTATTATCAAGATTAACTAAAAACATATTTGGTTTTTCTTTAATATATTTTAAAATACAATGTTTTATAATACCTTAAATATAACGTTATGACAGTGCTTATTTTTATCTACGTTTCGACGTAAATTTTATTCAAAACTGAGTCTGTCAAATTGAAGAGGATTTATCCTAAGGTATCAAATTCAAGTCATTAACAGTTATCAAATGGAAACAAGAAAAAGTTATATGTTATAAAAGTTATAAAAGAAAAACAAAATATGTTTTATAATTTTAAATATGTTTAATGATATAAATTAAACAATGCGAAAGGATTTTTCATCACAAAATAGTTCGCAATACAAAATATGTTGAGTTACATTAAATTCAGATTCATACACACCATTAATTGAGAGCATATAAATCTTAATCCACTGTTCTAAAATACACCGTCCGACCTCGATCTCTTCAAATGCCAATTATCCGTTAGGGCAATGTTCATGTTTGTTTGCATAAATTAAAACGGACAACATAAGTATTTACGTGCTTAAGTTTTAATGTTCATTTGTTTGTTTAGCTAGATTTAAACGGTTATATGCAACTATGCAAGACTTGAACTTTTAGTATAGAAAAATTCTCCATATCGTCACATCTAGGATTTATCTTTATATATACAACATATATCACTGTCAAGATGGATGATTTTTTAGTGTTGAAGAACATGTACTACTATACTAGGGTGTATGTGCGACTCGTTCAGATCATAAACTAGAACAAAGGAAAGAGAACAATGTTCGAATATCAATGATCAATTTGTGATTTATAACAACTTATACTTTTAAATTTTAAATTATTTTTTCTGTAATTGTTAACATCGTATTTATACAAAGCAGCTTATAGAATGTATAAAGCAAATTACTAGTTTAGACCGACTATTGATTGGAGACCACTCTAATTAATTAGTACTAATTTAATCAACACTAATGATGACAAGCTATGTCATTTTAGTGGAAAACACCCATATTTGTTTAAAAGGTCTTAATTAAATTTCCATGAGCACCTTTTTCTAAAATGGGTTGATAAAGAAATCTTATAATGTGTACATTTCAAAAAGAAAATTTGCCTTTTTCCCATGCAAAATGAAAGAAAGAAGTGACAATGTTTTCTTGTTAATAAAATAATTTTATTATATTTTTTATTTTTTGGCTAAATGGCATTGGAAATATTAAGCTCAAGTGTTTATATATATAGTTTACAAAAATAAGTTTTCAGAATTTTTGAAATTTCTAACTGGTAAGATTTGGAAACCAAATGGAATTAATGTGGTTTAAGTTGAGAAAAGAAGCAAGAATCTAAAGGGTGGCCAAAGCCAGACATCGGGTCAATTCAAACAAATTTTTCTTCAATCTCTAAAAGGTTCTTGGTGTCTTTTTGGCAGGCTTTGTAGTACAATATTTGACTCATTTCATTTTCACACGATAATTTCAATTGCATGATAATAATTATTAATATTTTTCATATGAATATGTTATATACTTGTATGTGATTTAAAAAAATGCATCATTCCATTCATAAAAAATACATGTTTTAATTAAAGTATAATTACAAAAGTTTAGGAAGAAAAAACTAACCAAAATTACAAATTGGTGGAAACATACATGATGTCCAATAATTCATAAAAAAAAAAATTAAAAACTTCCATAGCTATATATATATAATTTTTTAAAGAGTAAATTACATTTTTGGTCCCTGAAGTGGTCAATTTTTGCAGTTTTAGGTCTTAACTCGAAAAAT
>JAOXNX010000011.1:919397-933644 GCA_028566075.1 Solidago caesia
GGTGGAAAAAGGATTTAATACCTCCGGGAATGCGAACACGAAGATCGAGGTATGGTGAATCAAGTGAAGAATGTGAGCGGATGAGAAACGAGTTGCATTTTATAGTAGATGTTTGTGTACACATATTGGATAAGGATGAACAAAAGCTATCAGATTTTGTTGAAAAAATCAGAGCGCTAAAAGATGAGCTAGAGGATGCACATCCAAACACAAAACCAAAGAACCACGATGAGGTTATCGAGCAATTCCTAGGAGTTCCAAAGCCTAATACAAATGACGTTGAAAATCCACCTGTTTTAGCCTACAAAGGATGTGGAAGGGACAGCAGATTACAGTCTTTGAAAGAAAGGGTGACTGAAGAGTATCTAAAGCCAAAAAGAAAGTGCGGAAAGTGTGGAAAAATGACAAGAAAACACGACGCAAGGAATTGTGAAAAGAAGAAAGCAGAAAAAGCTAAAGCAAAGGCGATGGCTCAAGCTCTTGAAAATCTTGAAAAGAAGTAATTTCTTTGATGTTTGAATTAGTATAAACTGCTGGATGAATAAATACTTAATTCATGAATATTATTTTTTTACACATGTGTGGGTTTGATTCTTTGTTAAAATGTTCTAAATGTTTAATAAAATTGTTTTAAAGATGTGAAAGAATATGCGTGAGTAATCCAGTTGTATGTTTTACTTTTGTTAATTTTGTTAATTGAATGTGTGAGTAAGGTTACAATATACAATGAGTAATTGACAACAAAAATGGAAAAAAGTTATTACTATTTAGAACTGGCAAGTAAAATACAACTTACACATGTGTAAGTTGTATGACCTACACATGTGTAAGTTAACTTACACATGTGTAAGTTGTATAACCTACACATGTGTAAGTTATACATTAAAAAAACAAAAACACGGTTATGTCAAGAAAATTAGATACCGATTCATCAGAAATATCAATCGACAACAAACACATTCTCAAAAACTAAAACTTTAAACACAAGAACCACATTAAACGACAAAAAATATCAACAATTTCTAATGTAAAAAGGTAAATACAACGCAAAAAAACAAATGTCAACAGCCACATTAACCAGATTGAACGACATTTAGGCGAATGCTAACAGCTTCCTGAATCATCTTCTTGCCATCTTCAAAACCATACTTCTCACCAAAATCTCTAGCATACTCGATGATCTTTCGCTTGTAAATGTTATTATCATTCAGCAAAATCTTGGCCAAATACTTCGCTCTCAACTTGTTTAGCTGAGTTTTCTGAGTTTCAATCCCTTTTGCTGCCTCAGTCTTTAACCCAAGCTTCCATGCCTTTTGAGACTGCCCTAGGTATGTGTCCATATGACACATCACAAATACACCGCAGTCTACATGGTTGTTCCGAGTCCTCCAACTCATCTTCATTATAGAAGGTTGCTTCACTTTTTCGATTGCCAATGCTTTAGGATGTCCATACTTCTTCAAATGTTGAGTAAACATACGACGCTGCAACAACATAACGAATTGTATTTAAGAATTGAAAATTAGGGCATTTTCCTATAGCACGGGGAGGCAGACTTCACATATGAAAAGGGAATAACACAAAAAGTCCTAAGTATGCAAGAAAAAAGAAACTTACAAGCACATCACACACTTGCTTGTATTTGACATTATAATCATCGCATGCAGCACTATTGTCTATGATGGTGATGGACGCTTTTCGGAGGTTAAAGACAACAAGGTAAAAATGATGAAATGCAACAATGGGGAAGAAAACCTGCATATAGATGTATTTAAACAGTTACACATGTGAAAGCAAAAATGAAGACATCGCTAAAATAGTAACGAAAAACATCTAAAAATGGAAAACGAAAACACGTACAGTTTCAACATGCTTCATCTCCAGAATATCTTTATGACCATGGAATGTGGCAATCATGTTTGAATCAAATATATTATATGCTTGATCAAATTTCAAAGTTCCATCCCACATGTTACTTGTCTGAATAAAAGAAATAGATTAGAACAATAAGAATATATTTATGACTACACAATGCGGCAGTCATGTTTGAATCAAAAATATGCGAATATAACAGAAATGATCCTACACATGTGAAGGTAAGTCTTAAACAAGTGTTGGACAGTTGCTACACATGTGTAGCAAATATACAACTTAAATAATTTAAATAAACAACTTACAAGAGTGCAGGTTTGCATAAACAGCCTGCTACAACACTCTCCACCGTCTTGTTGTTCTTTGTTCAGAATCATGCTCCAAATATCGATGATATTGCTATCAACCCACAACGAAGGAGCCAAACTTTCACAAATTGCACGGGTTAATATTTGACCAGTAGTTGTTTGAAATAGAATCTCCCTAACAAATAAACAACAAAAACAAACGCTAAAAAATATCATAACAAACAAACATTAAAACCTACACATATGAAATCAGACAATCAAAGGTTTTAAAAAAGAAAAAGAAATGAAGTTACCCAGGATCCTTTTGCAAGATAAACACACTTCCGGAAACATCCCACTCTAACTTGGTGAGGCGCGTAGTAATTTCAGTCTCCCTAAGCTTATACGGGGAAGAAAAATACTTTGACGGCTTCATCAAACGTTTGCTAGAATAAAAGGAGTCATTTTTAGATTTGACGGCCGCATCATCTTTACCATGACCAGATGCCGCATATGACAACACACCCTTGCCACGATCAGATTGAGGAACATCAGCACGTGCAGGAGAAAATGAACGAAACGGGACAACTTTAACATTAGTATTCTTTGGGGGGATACTACAACCAGGTGTTTCAAAATCATTATTGGGCTCATCACCATCAACAACGTCATCATTAGGTTCTTCACTCTGATCACCAACAGCAGCCTTGTCCTCATTACCGCCATCATGAACATTACCTTCTTTGTCATTTACCGAACCACCCGATCCAGCAGGAACATCTTTTGCCTGATCCCCATGCGCGCCATCAGCATCAACCTCTATAAGAAAATTTTGAAACTTATCATTCAAGAACACTAGCTTCATGTCATCCGGAAACACCGAAACCCCTTTCTTTATAGTAGAATCAACTTGAAGGAATAGGTTTTGAATCTTTGAATAATATTCCTGAACATCAAACACATGCGAAAATGTAACAAAAACGTAGTGTATAGTGAATATAACAGAAATGATCGTACAAATGTGAGGGTAAGTCTTAAATGTAAGTCTTAAACATGTGTAGGACAGTTGCTACACATGTGTAGCAAATATGTGAATATAACAGAAATTATCCTACACATGTGAAGCTAAGTCTTAAACATATGTAAGACAGTTGCTACACATGTGCAAGTCATCTCTTCGACATGAGAAAGTGATAAGGTTTACCTCTTTTGAAACTGCCGAGCAATACTCAATCATTTCACAAGCACTGGCGAGGGCGGTACAACCTTCTTCGTCTTTTGAAAATGGAGGCTGCAAAGGAAGTTTACCAAAACATCCATTAGCTCCAAGCTCAGCTTCTACCCGTTCTGAAATGTATATCCGATTCCAATACTTGATTGCTGGTCGTGATCGAGAAACCGGGAATTTTTCACAAAAGGTCGAATCAAGATAAAATAGCTGCATCATCATGTAAAATAATTAATACAAAAACACATACACAAAAGAGCAAAAAGAATGAAACAAGGATATTACCTGCAAGAATGTCATCGGACCCGAAAAATAATAATCCTTATTCACGGGAGGTGGCCAAATATCCTTGCATCCTTTAAATTGTTGAATGAAAAACCCACACCAGTCAATTGACTGGATGTCAGTATCTTCTCTTATGCGTTCAAGTATTGCATTTTGGCAAGCCTTAGTGTATGCACCGGTTTTATCTAAACTAATCATTGTACCGGCAAAAAGCATCAAAAAATTCAGTTTGAAGGAAAAGCCAGCATCGTCCGAGTGTTTGAGTACAGACATAATATTTTTGGGACGAACATACTTCAAATTGTATCTAGCTTTCCAACGTTTAGAAAAGGAAGCTTCACCCTGCTTGACCTCCTTTAAAGGCAAGGATAAAAGATCAATATCCCCCATCGGGATCCCAAGCATATCATGAACAGATTTGCGATCAATAGTGATAGAACCAGATTCAAAATTCATTGACAACCCTCCTACATCAAGCTTATCAACTACAAAATATCCCAAAGACCCTGGGAGATTGTCAATTTTCATGCCTATAAAACTACCAAAACCCATATCTCTCACTGCTTGTTTTTGTGGTTCTTTGAGGCGCTCCAAAACTTCAAACAAAACATTAGGAGATGTCCTAATCCTAAGAGTTGGAAGAACGCCTTCTTTTCCCTTTTGAACTTTTTCTTTACCCTTATCTGCCTTCTTTACAGGTTTGACAGTTTTCTTCTTCTTCTCTGGCTTCTTTACATCCTTTGATTTCTTCAGCTTGTGAGAAGACTCAGCAACTTGTTTTGGATCAGTTTCAACCGTTATTTTCCTAGCCATTTTAACAGGCTTAGGATTTGAAACATCCACAATCTTATCATGGGCACGCTTCTTGCATTTCTTAGAAGTTGATTTATGGGCATGCTTATCAGGAGAGACCTTCTTGGACGTCTTACGACACTTAGAAGTACCTTCAGATGACTTGGAACGCTTAGAAGATACAAAATCAGAATCAGAAGAGTCGGCTGCATTAGAAGACGTATGAGTTGCAGAAACGGTCTCGGAAGAATCTGCATGATTATAAAGATTAGATGTTGCAAAAAATCAGCAAACAATCAAACCTACACATGTGTAAGTAACTAAATACAACAATCATCAGCAAAGGGAAATACCTAAATCACCAACTATACATTTGTAAAATACAACTACCTACATATGTGTAAGTAACTAAAAACCAAACAATAATCAACAAACAAAAACAACTACTAACTACACCCATAAGTGTCGATCCTACACATGTGTAAGTAACTATGATAAAATCCATACACACAAATTATATGCTAATCAAATTATATATTTTCTAAACAAAACTACCTACACATGTGTAACTAACTAAAAACAACAATCATCAACAACCAAAATATCTAAAATCACATACTATAAATTTGTAAAATAACTACCTAAATATGTGTAAGTAACTAAAAAGAAAACAATCATCAACAAGCAAAAACACACAATCACATACTACCGAGACATGTGTAAATAACTAGGAAAAAAACAAATCAACAAAATACTCATTTTAGGAATAAATGAAGCTGGAATATATAAAATGTAATAAAATAAATTCAACTACATACCGGGAGATTTAGATCGTTTAGCGGACCTTTTCTTCATCGGGACACTAATTACAATCGGATATTCAACGGAATGTGATCGGAACCCTAACTTTGATAGGAGATCGGAACCCTAACTTTGATAATGTTATTTACAATCGGATATTCAATGGAATGTGATCGGAAATGTGATCGGAAAATCAATGAAGAAAAACCGAAGAAGAAGTGTGGGTGAGGCGGTTGAGAGAGTTGTGTAGAGAGTGAGAGAGTTATGGGTGAGGCGGTTGGAAAAGAAAGGAGACGAAGGAACAAAATGTGTGTTTAAACACAATGACAAAAATACCCCTCCAGTGTTGAATGGGTGTTTTTTTTTAATCTGGGCCGCCCAAATTTTTTGATCTAAGGGCTTAGAGGAGTTCTTTTGTTCTTTTAATTTTAGGGGTTCTCAAACAACCCCCTCCTATATAGTTTTCTTAGAGTTAAAGTCTTCTACATTCTACTTTTTTTGAAAGGTAGGTGTCGACTCCACAGTCGAACGAAGGTGATCTATATACCCAAAGGTACCGGATGTTAACAGACGATTTTCAAACTATGGACAGATTGTGACACACTCCGTGGAACAATATGGTATATGAAGAACATTTGGGAAAACATGTAAATTCAAGTTAGAGCTTTTAATTTAGACATTTCCATTATTTGAGAAAAAAAATTCTTTTGACATCTAACTGAGAAAGAAAACATGTAATTAAAATGTTGATAATTAACTTAGTTACATTATTTGAGAAAGAAAATTCTTGTATCTTAACTGATTAGTCTTTTTGTTTTCTATTTTTTTTTTCTCTTTTATGGTTTCATCCAATATCATATTCTTATGACTTCTATGTTTTATTTTTCATGTATTGGGCCAGTCTCAAATAACTCGATCGTGACATTAAACTTTTGGTCCAAGCTATGTTAGGTTTATTTTATGTGAGCAATATTTTATGATGTGGAAAACACATTTTTTTTAATATTCTGTAAGTAAATAATGAAGTTAAAATAGAAAAAGACCATAAACTTGTGCTTAGTGGTGAGAAATTATCCAACTTATAAATTAGGTAGGCGCTTATCTTGTTCATATTATGTAAGTAAACTACGATTTGTGATTGTTTTAATAGAAAATGGTTTGTTTACTCGATTTTTTTTTATATTTTTTTTTGTCAATTATCCAAAACTGCTGTATCGAGAAGTCAATAGGCATATTAACATATGATTCACCTAAGTTAACTAGGCATGAAACCTTTAAAAATAAGGTGTTGGTTGTCTACAGATATTACTGTGATTGTTTCACCAAATTATCAGAAAACTCGTAAACGATCTTGATGTCAAAAATCAATAGACTGTTGATCCGATGTCTTTGATTTTCTTTTTATAATTCGATGCCCCATTAGGGCTTGGAGTTGTGAGAAATAAACTGAATTATGACAATTAGGTTAGCCTAATGTCATTAGACCTGGAGTTGGCAAGTTTAAAAGTGTCACCTCTACTCCTTCAACTACTAAACGTCGCAATTAGGGCTTAATCTATTTACTAGGAATACTAGCCGACCCATCAAGCACATTAAATTAAAGGGCACTTAAACACATTAACTCATTAAATTACTTTATAACACATATCATTAAGTCATTAAACACCTCTACATATAAATCGGATTAATCACAAAAACACATTAAATTCGCATAGAGACTTAAACTTAAGGACATAAGTCATCCGTTAAACAAAAAGTTTGGGATGTTATAAAAAGTGTATTTTGGATTGCTTATATATTTCAAAAACTATAGTATATACTGATGTGCAAAAACTATAGTTCATTCAAAGCCATACTGGTTATAATTCCATTTGGGCTTAATTTATTGTTAATGGTCAAATGGATGAAACTCAAAAACTTAACTAAAGGTAACCGTTCAGTAAGAAGGTAGGCAATGCCTAAGTGATATCTAATTTGCATCTATAACCTTCTAAATCATCATTGTAATAATTTTTTTAACAATCACATTTTTGTCAAGATATTTTAATAATCATTTTAATGTATTAGTTACTTATAGACGGGAAAAAAATATTTTAGAGGGACAACCTAACCCGACCCATTTTGACCGGCCCGACCTTCTAGCCAACCGTTTCTATAAGGTGAAAAGTTTTGGTTTTCAACCTACGAGGAATAACCCCTCAATAAGACAGCTTTAACGATGACGGACTTGGCCCTCATCCTGCAAAATGGAAAGATTAGATGTGATATGATAGCGTCAAGTTCTATATTTCGTGTATATTTTTTTAAATCATGCTTATAGGTGCCAACTGCCAGTACTTCAAGCTAGATGGAAATCCTGCTTCTAACGACATTCTACCACCGGTGGACACTGATGGGCATGGAAACCACACATCATCAATAGCAACAGCAAGTGCACTCCATAATGTAGAGCTATATGGTTTAGCCAAAGGCACAGCTCGTGGGGCTATGCCATCAGGGAATTATATCAAATTGCCATTTATAAATACTATATATAGTTCACCAACTTGCATGTTGAATTGCCTTCTTATCAGGGGATTCATCCACCATTGCTTGGTTCTAAAGATAGATGTCCCTGTTGTGTTACTTAGAAACATAGATCAGCCAGGTTGATTATGTAATGGCAGCATTAGACTTAAAGTAAGAAAACTCAATGATTATTTTAACAAAGCTGAGATAACTTCTGGTCTGGTAGTAATGTTGGGAAAATCCCTTTCATTCCTAGAAAGAAATGTAGCCCATCCGATAAAAGAATACCTTTTCAATTTCAAAGAATGTGATTCCCGTTGTTTGTTTGTTTTGCCAGGGACAGACTTTGGACCAAGTTGGTTTGTACTTAAAGAACCAAGAAAACCAATACTATAACCATGCTCAAAAGTATGTCATATCAAATATATATATTTATTTTGTGAAAAGAATAAAAAAATCAAAATAATAAAAAGACCATTAAATAAATAAAAAAGTGTTGGACTGATGGACTCAATCCAAATTAGGCAAAACGAAACAAATTGGAAGAAAAAAAAGCCCAAAAAAACAAATCCAGCTCAGCCCATTATGTCTTTCGGCCCACGAATGGTTTATTTTGTTTAAAAAAAAAAAAAAAAAAAAAAACAAATTGTGTCTTGTGGATACAGGGATTCGAACCCCAACCAAAGCTATAAAAATAGCAAAGTTTTACAACTCCGTCTAATGACATTTACATTTATAGTTTTGGTACATCTTTTATTTATCATTGCATGTCAAGACAAAATACCATCATTCCCGTCTGTTTTTCTTTTAATATACTATCATGGTACCCGCGCAATGCGGCAGCCGCGGTGTGGTGGTTACGGCGGCGACTGATGGTGGTGACGACGAGTATTGTACACTATTGATGTAAATGTAATTGATGTAATATGGAATGATGTAGTTATCTTAAGAGTTGAGGGATAGATGTTGTAAATTATTTCATTAAAAGTATTTTAGATATATTAAGTGGAGATGTTTAAATTAATGAATAAATAAGGGGGTAATTTAGAAAAAAGGAAGGGGTATTTGTGTCATATCGCATATTAGAAATTTTTTAACATTTTTAAAAATAAAAGAGACTGCAATTTTTATATATAAGGTAGTAAAGATAAAATAATGCATTAACGTGATTCATGGTGAAGTTGGTTTTAATTGGATTGAGAAATTTACATATGCCCTTTTCTTTTATTTTGCTAATTAAAAAGTATTAGAAATAATTAGTTAAAAATTTGGCTAAAAATTGTTCTTACATTTTGTTAAAATAAAAAAATAAAAAAAGTTTTAGTTTGATCACTTTTCGTCAAATTAATCACATATATAATAACTTTTTTTAAAAAGATATTTTCCGTTTCTTTTCTTATTTTTTGATAATGATTCATTGGTGGTAATTGATGATTTATCAAAGGTCGATTCATTGTGGCTTATAATTGCATGTGGGTTGTTGTTGGTAATGGGTGGTTTTTGGCATTCATAGAACAAAAGGACACAGAGTATGTGAACAAAATTAAAACATCACAAATTTAAATCTCACTTCATCAAATTTCAATCTTTTTATATTTAAAATAATATTATGTGAACCAAATGTATCCTAAATGTACAAAGTTGTCATATCCCTCATTATTATTTTATGGGCTTAGCATATATACAGCGAGCTGTATATATATTTGCTGCAGTTCCCTCACATTTAGGGGGGGCTGTTTATTCATTGATCACGTGACAAAATTATCTGTGAGGAAGACTGCATCTATGATAGATGCAGTCAACTGCATCTTCGATTTCCCCTATATATATATATATATATATATAATAATGTTATCACAAAGCTCTTGGTAGTTTTCAAGTCTTAACAGTTTTTCCTTTGTAGTTTTGATATGTCAACATCCTTGTAAGCATCGATCAATTTGAATTTTTCAATGGAATGTTTAAATAATTTCATAAGTCAATCTAGAAATTTGGGTTGTTATATTCAGATAGTTAAAATGGAGTGTGTAGGTGAGAGAGAAAGTGGGGGTAGAGAGAACGAACAGGAAGACAACAACTGGGTGAAGGTGACTCATAGGAAGAGACAAAAGGACACATTCGATGACAAGGAAGGGCAGCAGAATGCTTCTGTTGTCAAGTTTTATGTATCCAACATTCCTGACGGTTGTCGTCCGTGGGATTTATCGTCTGGACTGGAGGGTTTTGGGTCCATTGCTGGCGTGTATATCGCAAGGAAAAGAAACAAGGAAGGGAAAAGGTTCGGTTTTGTTACATTCAAAGAGGTGAGGGATAGGGCAGGGCTTGAAGCCTCTCTGAAAGGGGCTAGGGTAGGGAAGTTTCATCTGGAAATCAACCTTGCCAGATTCGCTATGGAGAATGCTCATCTGGGGGGCAGAAGAGTCGAAAAGCCTGTTATGAGGCATTCTGCTGGGCAGCATCATGTTAGGCACATGAACATTAACAAACCGTCTACAGGGCTGGGTAATGGGGGCTTATCCTTTAAAGACGCGGTTGTCGGGGTGAAGAAGGAAACTACTATTCAAGTTAATGTAAAAAAAACTGCTTTGTGTCATTACCATTCGAGGTCATGGGTGGTAAGGTGCAACAACTACAAGGTTCTGTGCTCCATCAAGCCTCTCCTCTTGGAGATAGGAATTAAGGAGGTCGAAGTGCGTTATCTGGGTGGCTTGAGTTATCTCATTGCCTTTGAAGATGAAAGCTTAGCCAAGAACTTTCTATACTTAAAGGATGATTGGAGTGAGTGGTTCTCCAGAATGGAGGTGTGGGTTGGCCAGGTCCTATCTTACGAGAGACTTGCTTGGGTGTCGATACGTGGAATGCCCCTTCATTTAGCTCTACCAGAAATTGTGGAACAGGTCGGTTTCCAGCTGGGAAAGGTGGTGACACCGCCTTGTTTCAGTGAAGATGCAATAAACTTTTCTTCCTTCTCTATGGGCATCTTAGTGGGTGATGGGAGCCCGATTAACACCTCTTTGACTCTCAAGTGGGAGGATAGGTGGTTCAAGGTATGGGCGGTTGAAGGCGACAAAGAATGGTGCCCTTTAGTAGCTCAGGTTTGCACCACCAATCCACCATCGGGACCTTCAGCAACGGTGGTTGATTCCTTGGGGGCGGTGAATACCAAAGGTCAGGGTGTTGGGAATGATGAATCCTCTGGAAACTCAAAGGATGGCACGGCGCAAGAGAAGGGAAGTATGTCCCCCATGGGTGGCTCGATGCATGAAAAGGGGAATATGTTCCCCATGCAAGAAGACGGGGTGGGACCTACGGGGTTTTTTTCATTCTCGGCCCCTCCTATTAAAATTAAGGGGAAAAAAGGTAAAATACAAAAGGAAAAGGGGTGTACTGATGATCGGGCAAATAAGAAGGAGGATCTAATTGCTAGGCCAAAAAAAAGACAGAGAGATGGATCTTTCTGTGGGCCTGAAGCCTCTCCTGTTATGGACTTTTCTGATGGGCCTATTGGCAACCAGGATATCCCCACTCCTGAAGTGGATCTCAATCAATGTCCTAGCACTAATGGGTCAGCTGACAACACACCTCCCTCTCCAAAAGAAGTAGATATGGCAGATGTTTTTTCTGAATCGCCTAAGGAAGACTGTATTCACAAAGAGAAGAGGGATGAGGAAATTAAATGTACCATTGAGATTGCAAAAGAGCTTGGTGGTGTTGAGCTGCAAGATCATCAAGAGAAGATCAATGAAGCGATTGTCGATGAAGGTATTAATGTGGGTTATCTATGAATTGTTTATCTATTAATATAAGGGGCTTTGGGGGGTCTGGTAAGGCGGGTTGGATTAGGGGTATAAAGAATATGGAAGGTGTGGATTTTATTTCGTTCCAAGAAACACAAGGGGTGTTGATTAGTGACGCTATGCTTAGTAACTATTGGGGTAATTCTAACTTGGCTTGGGAGGCTGTGGATTCTATGGGGCGTTCGGGGGGTCTCGTTTGTACTTGGGATCCATGCATTTTTACTAAAACTGATAGCTTCAAAGATGTCAACTTTTTGGTTATTAAAGGCAAAATAAAGGCGTGTGAGGGTTCTGTTTTTGTTGCTAACGTCTATGCGCCACAAAAATTGCGAGAAAAGATCGAATTGTGGAGTAAGTTGGCTGAATTGAAAAATAGAGAAGGTGGTAGTTGGATTATGATGGGAGATTTCAATGCCGTTAGGGTCCCTGAAGACAGAATGGGGTCGGTGTTCTACCCGGCTTGTGCGCGAGCCTTTAATGGTTTCATTCACAATGCTGATTTACATGAATATGAGATGAAGGGCAGTAGATTTACGTTTTTGAAGGAGGATAACGGGAGGAGAAAGCTTAGCAAAATTGATCGCTTCCTGGTGAGTTTTGATTGCATCGAGAAGTGGCCTTTTGCCTGTCTTAGAGCTCTTCCCAGGTTATGGTCTGACCACAATCCACTCTTGTTGACTTTTAAAGAATTGAATTATGGCCCAAAGCCTTTTAGGGTGTTTAATTCTTGGCTGGAGATGGACGGTTTTGGAGAGGTAGTTTCGAATGTGTTGGGAGACAATGTTGGCAGTGGTCCTGCCGACTTTAAGTTGATGTTGAAATTGAAAATTCTAAGAGAAAAACTTAAAGAATGGCGTGATGATCTCAGTCATAAAACAGGAGAAGAGATGATCAATTGTAGAAGTGAATTAGAAGAGCTTGAAAAAATCATGGAAGACAAAGAACTCAGTGAGGAAGAAAATTGGGTTAAAGCCGAATGTTATAGAAAGCTAATGGAGATTGAAGATGTTAGAGCAAAAGACTTGAAACAAAAGTCAAGAATTAAATGGGCTATCGATGGCGATGAAAACTCAAGGTTCTTTCACGGCTTCGTCAATAAAAGAAAATCCATCAACAGGATCCCGGGGCTACTGATCAACAACGAATGGGTTGAAAAGCCTAGTTTAGTCAAGAAGCATATCAGGGACTTTTTTAGAAGAAAATTTAATGAAGATTGGGTCTCTCGCCCGACCTTATCTTCTTGGTCAGGTGCGAAACTTAGTAACCAGGAAGCCGACAGTCTTGTGGGGGCGTTTTCTAATATCGAAATTAAAAAGGCTATTTTTGATTGTGGAGATGACAAGGCACCCGGCCCGGATGGAATAAATTTCAAGTTTGTCAAACGCTATTGGAGTTTTTTGGAATCGGATTTCACTGCTATCTTCAATGAATTTCACACGTCGGGAAAAATCAGCAAGGGATGCAGCTCTTCTTTTATAACTCTTATTCCCAAAGTCAAAGATCCGGGAGGCTTAAACGACTACAGGCCGATTAATTTAATCGGAATCATCAACAAGGTTATATCGAAAGTACTCGCCAACAGACTCAAAATGGTGTTGGGGTCGGTAATATCGCCTAACCAGACGGCTTTCCTTGGCGAAAGACACATCATCGATGGACCTTTAATTCTCAATGAGGTGTTTGCTTGGGCTAAGAAAAAACACAAGAAGTTGTTCGCCTTCAAGATTGACTATGCTAAGGCCTATGACAACGTCAATTGGCTATTTTTAGTTTCTATTATGGAGCATATGGGATTCCCGGCGAAGTGGTGCCAGTGGGTGTATGGTATTCTTTCGTCGGCGGTTTCTTCCATTCTCGTAAACGGATCCCCAACCTTTACGTTCAATTGTTACAAAGGATTGCGACAGGGGGATCCACTTGCCCCATTCTTGTTCATCATCGTCATGGAAGCCCTGTCGGTTATGCTTCAAAAAGCTATGGATTTGAATATAATTAAAGGGATTCAAGTGGGAGAGGATGATCTTGTTCTATCGCACTTATTATTTGCTGATGACTGTGTTATCTTAGGGGAATGGTCTCATGGAAATTTAAAGAATGTGGGGAGAGTCTTAAGAGTTTTTAATTTATGCTCAGGACTCCGAATTCACCTTGGAAAATCTACATTATACGGCATTGAAGTGGATAGAGACGAGGTTAGGATGATGGCTGAGGTTGTTAACTGTGCGGCTGGAAGCCTTCCTTTCAAGCACCTCGGGCTCTGGATTGGAGCGAACATGAATAAATGTGCCAACTGGAACTTCATTGTCGATATTTTTGAAACAAGGCTGTCGAGATGGAAGGGATTGTATCTGTCCATGGCTGGCCGAATCACTCTCATCAAATCTGTGATGGAGAGTCTTCCTACTTACGTGTTTTCATTATATAAAGCACCTCAAAAAGTAATTGAATGCCTTGAATCTTTGATTAGAAGGTTCTTGTGGGGCGGATCGAATACGAATAAGAAAATACATTGGGTCGCTTGGGAAGTGGTTGCATCTCCTTTGTGCAATGGCGGCCTTGGGTTGAGCAAGCTAAGGGACTCTAATGTTGCTTTATTGGCGAAATGGGCTTGGAGATATAAGAATGAATCTGGCAGCCTCTGGAGGAAAGTGATAGTGGCTCTTCACAGCACTAAAAG
>JAOXNX010000011.1:1031678-1043263 GCA_028566075.1 Solidago caesia
CGTCATTTAAGTCTTCCCATGTGGGCCTTAAGCTTCATTGGTAACGGGTACCACTCCATCTATGATGGATTGGTAAAAAATTTTGGTAGGAAAAATAAGATTTGAACCCATGACCTTTGATTTAAAAGAAAGGGTGTTAACCAACTCTCCTAATGGAAAATTTATAGTATAGCTTTTTCACGAGGTATTATTCTCAACTTGTTACTCTTATTAATTACTGATTTTTCTTTAGATCAAAGTGGCACAAGATCTGATGTCAAGATTTCTTGAACTATAAACAGGTAATCTGCGGGGATAACAAACATCAGCCGTCCAAATTTTCATCAACGGTTCTCATTTCCTGAGACTGGATCCATGGGCAATCTAAGGTCACAGATTTGGAACTTGGAAGATAAATTTTTCTATAATCCAGTATTAGTCCCTATGCTGTTCATATTATTCGTATGCTGTATAGTAAAGAAACAAACAGTGTTTAGACATAAGAATTCTGGAGACTACTAAAAGCCCCAGATTTTTTCGACTTCGTTTACTATTCATGTCATTGTTGTTGTACTATAGTGTACAATGTATCAATGCATTGTGTGCAGTGATTGATCATCACATAACAAACTTGTTCTAACTACTTAGTGCCATTAAGTGATAAAGGTGTGGTTTTCATGCCATCGAGTGTGAGTACATGCTGTTATAAATTATGCTTTTGGTGCCGTCGATCTCGATATCTTGTAGCTCTTGCTTTGGTCGTCTGAGAAGACTGTATACGATGGTTGCAGTTACAGCTCCAATAATTGGGGCCACTAAAAAAATCCATAGGTTTTTGTATTCGTTAGCCACAACTGCAGGGCCTATACTTCTTGCAGGGTTCATAGAAGCTCCGGTAATTGGCCTGCAATCAAAACTTTGTATCAGGATTGAACTCATACATTGGTTCATCTTGACAGAAGTGTTTGCATAAGCAATCCAACTCATGCAAAAGTTTCATATTGTCTACTAGAGTATAATGATGTTATGGTCGTTACCCTGCAATTATAACATTGAACATCAATGTCACTCCAATTGCCACCCCTGCAAGCTCCTTGCTCTGCATTAAACGATTCAAGATCAAACTCAACATCTTGACAATCCAAAAGAAACTAGACCGGATGGTTTGCTAGATAAAAAGATAAAAACGTACTGATCTATCATCGGTTGCAGCACCACTAATGGTGAACATCAAGATGAAAGTGATGATGAATTCCCACAAGAAAGCTTCTTGATCAGTTGTTGGATTTGAATACCCTGTTAGAGTTGGCAGAGTGTCGTTTTGGTGATTGAACAGAACTTTCAAAGTGAGACACGCTAGTGTAGAACCTAAAATTTGAGACACCACATACATTGGCACCTACACGAACAAAAACCTGTATGAGAAAAGCACACACGAAAAGTGATTTCTTGGAAAGCAACGTATATGGTTCTTACGTATATCAGAGGCAATCTCTTGGTAACAGCAAAAGCAATAGAAACTGCAGGGTTGAAATGGGCACCAGAAATATGTCCAAGTGTATATATCAGAGCCGTTAGACATAAACCCCACACCATTGCAATCCCCAAGATTGTTAAAGACCGATCTCTATCAACAAGCGCAGCCCCACACCCTGTGAAAATCAAGATATACGTCCCTAGAAGCTCTGCGATAATCTGGTTTTGTTAACAGAAACGATACATTATAACAATTTTCAAGTTCTTGGAAATAATGGCTAAAAGCCCTGAGTATTTTTTTTTTTTTGAAAAAAGTTACTACCTTTTGGCAGTAAGACGGAAGAACAGCATCATTGCAGAAAAACCTTTTCTGGGTTTGTTCCATCTCTAGTTTTTCTTGACTAATTGGCAGAGTGGTCTTGCGTGGAGCGTGTTTTGGAGAAAATGTATAAGGTGTTGAAATTGAGTCAGTCATTGGAATAAGTCAGTTTAGAATACTGCTTAGTTTGCTAGATAAGTGTTTATGCATAATGGTGTAATGTGGTATTTATAAACTAGAATAAAGTTCGAATATCGCGGAAGATTTGGAATTTGATAGTTAGAGTTATTCTGTATTGATGCAAGGAAAAACAGTGATTTCCAAATAATTGATACAAAGATTAAGCCGGCTATTGACATTGAAGGTTGCAGGTGAACTTGGCTGAGTGTAAGTAAGTGTGTATGTATAGACAATGCCGAATATAACTTGTTATTTGTTTGTATTGAGTCAAGAGATTTGCTTTAGAATGAGTAGCATCAATGATTTAACATTTTCTTATTGTTGGTTATTTGTCATTTTTAAGTGGATTTCTAGTTACATATGATACAATAGTTGTACTTTTTATATGGTTATTGGTATTTATTTTGAGTCAGAAATGTGTAAAAGCGTATTTTTTTTTCCCTTGCATTTTATAGGTTTTTAATATGTTTGAAAAGCTATTCGGTTTTCAAATATTGTTATTTTATGTATCGTATGATATAATCTACTAAAAATATCATAGATGGATAAACCATTCATGACAAGAAGAGTAACCGATGTTACGACATAAACTAAAATTATACGTGAAGGGCAATGATTCCTACGTCAAACATTTGTCATCACACAGTATGACACTTGTGTATGGTAAAAATGTTTGTGTAAGGATCACCTCCCATATGTGACAACTAGCATGTATATTACATCAAGTATAAGTTACCACATGACGTCCATTTACGTTGATACATTAGTACAAATATACCGCATACATTGGGTAAAAGGGTTTACCCTGGTTAGACTATTATTAGATACATTTTAAAACACTTAAACCCTTTGTTATAACAATAGTTCTATTTGGTACTCAAATGATGCGACAATCTTTTCAAGAAAAATGAACATCTCCACTGGTAATAAGTTGTTGACTCAAAGTTAGATTATTATTTTTTTTACCATCAGTAGTTTTTGCAAGAAATTAAATCCGCTCATCTTAAATAATATGTTCATGCTGACGTGTATATTAGATATATATTTCATAACTAGTCTTAATACTTGTAGGTGATGTACGGTTTGATTTAATTTATTTGATAATACTTTTGCAAGAAATTAAATCCGCTGATCTTAAATAATATGTTCATGTTGACGTGTATATTAGATATATATTTCATAACTAGTCTTAATACTTGTAGGTGATGTACGGTTTGATTTAATCTATTTGATAATATTTGTTACTAAGTTGATTAAAGTTTATAATTTATATTAATATTATTTCTTGATTTGTTATATAGTATTTGCGAATGTGCGATACATAGTAGATATATATATATATTCAAATTATCAAACCCATCTATCAAGAGAAACTGACAATTTTGTTGGTGGTTTTAGATGTCAAATCGAGGATTCCTTGCTCGTTCCTACGAATATCTTTACGTTATAAACAACAACAATTTTTCTGCCATTCAAAAAACAAAAAACAAAAAAACGAAGAACAACAATTTAGATACCACTTAAGTTATATACACGTACGATGTACTACTTAATTTTTGTACATAGATAATAATTTGGAACGGAGGGAGTACATCTTATGACAATGATATCAAAAGGGTATAAAATATGTAAAGATCAATTTACTTGACCTATTCTTCATTGGTTTTAATCGTCTTTGTCATGAGCGGCTAACGAGAATCTCAAACTTTTTATGTCGTAATTGATGCTAAATTCGATATATCGAATAACTTTGTTGTGTAGTGTAACAAGATAACGATAGGTACAAATGTACAATTCCAGTTGCATATTAAAATGGGTATTTCTTTTGGAGTTGCCAATAGTACTTTGGTATATGCTAGCCATAGTACAAGCGTAAACAAGACGTATGTACCCGGTTTGTTTGGCAAGAATCCGATCGCCTCGTGTTGTTAGGAGTATAATAAGCGTAAAATGTACGAATACATATGGTACCCCGACTGATTGTAATATTAAGATATAGAATTAACATGAAGGGTTTAAGTGTATATGTTCGTTTGCATCTTTTCTCATACTTAAACCAATAAATACAAGGGACTTGATATTCGTACCATCATTTTTGATACATCTACCACAACGTACAACTTATACATCAGACTATACATGTTATTAATGCAACAGTGTGGTATATATATCAATAAGAATGGTACGAATATCACCACCCTAAATACAAACAAGCATTGTTTGTGTTTGTTAGTTGTTCAGAAATGAAACGAAAGTGAAGTAAAGAAACAGCCAGTGGTTATCTTGATTGTTAGAAGGAAAATTATTACCACATATCTAAATAACTAAGATCATCTGTTATGGTTTCCTACGGTGGATTTGGTTCCGAGGGTACTGGCTCATGGTCGTGTTAGGCGGAGGGATTACATGTACAACCAACAAACAGAAAGGCCAACAAAAGAAAATGACACATAAAAGCTTTGTTACAACTCTTTTACTATCAAATGGTAATCTACATTTCACACAAAGTCAATTAGACAAATACTTCCCTCTCAAGAAAACACATTAAATCCACAAGGAAAGTAAATACCTAAATGACAATTTAGGTCAACAAGTCAAACTAAACTTTACGACCCATCACGGTCACGGCTAGTGCTTGCCTCCCCAAAAGAAACTGAAGCCAATGATTTTGATGCCCATGCAGCCTTGGCCTTTGCATTCATGGCTCCATGAAGATTGCTTCTCTTGCAAGGTTCAGTGAGTGAACTGAACAATTGTATAGCACGGTTCATGTAAGCCAAAGGATGCTCCCACAAGCTCCTAAATCGAATGTTTAGGATTCTTCTTCTCCAAGAAACCCGAGCACATGTCATGATATATGGGTAGCTCAGGTAAATTAACCTTAAAACTACAAATATGGTGGCTAATGCCAAGTAAGTTTCGTGTTGAAGCATGTTTTCAGGAGACTGTGCCCATGAAAATGGGCAGCTTTCTGGCTCAGTGGTATTTCTCTTCTCGTGCTCATGTATTGTTTCACCCAGGGATGTTTCGTTGACAGATTCACCTCTAATACCTGTCCAATAATTACTATCTCGTCATTTATCATTCATATTTCGACATGTTTCTGCACACTATTTGGTAATTACACACTAGAGGTTGCAAAACTGGCGAGTTGGGTAACGGATCAAAATGAGTAGTGTTTCGATATGGGTGGGTTGACCCACCAACACCTTTTTGTCCATTCTTTTGCTTATAAATAATTAATGTATGAAGTGTATCTCCAAAAATTATACTATCACATAATAATGCAACTACATTTTTTAATAAAGCAAACATTTACTACACTTTGGTTGACCATCAGCCATACTGATACGTTTCTAAGTAAAAAGTTTATAAACTTAGCCCACTGATTATAAAGATATCACCAGACAAGTTTAATTTGTAATGCTTCAAAATCTCATGAATAATTTTCTTCAAGTACTTGGATAATTATTGAAATAATATAGTTTTCATTATCATATTTGAGACACTAAATCATGTATGTACAAATTGTAGACAGGCTCATTTAGCCTGAACCAAAACATTACCCTTTTTTACCCGCCACCAATGTTTCCCTGCTGGCCCATCTTGCAACATATACTAATACTAGTTGAATAAGCCTATTTTTACATAGCATGTAGAGCCACATATGAGATGTCACAAATGAATATATTTGGGGCTTTCTGATATGATAAATAGCTTTCAAGAAAGATATCACCACACAAGTTAATAACAAGAAAGATATCACCAACCCATTTACTTAGTAATTGGGTGACTTAGGTCATGTCTTCATCCGTAACCGGTAAATAAAATATTCGCTTAAAAGGAAACAGATCAAATGCCCAGACCCGAAAGAAATATAAACCATTTTGACCCATTACCGGACCGACCCCTCTACCCCCGCAAGAAAATAGTTAAACTAACGGGGAGAAACTTTACCTGTAACGTTAGTGTAGAAAGACATAAGTGAACCAAGTGTTCGTGTGCCATGATAGCGTGCTCGCATAGTTGAGTTCAAGACAAAGAGGGTAGGAAACCCATGAACTCCATATTTCGAGAGTATGCTGCAAAACAAATTTCTCAAGTTGTTCATAGTAATCATTTATCAAACTGAGTAAAAACTAATTACCTTGTATTGAAATGTTTTTACTAACAAAACAACCGTATCTTATTAAAAAAAAGTAGAAAACTAAACTTAGTTATAGTAAATAGAAAATCCAAACCTTGGTTTTATAACAGATTCTTCAATAGCAAAATGAGCAACCGAAGGATACAAGGAAGACATGACTGATAAAGTTGGCCTAAATGTTATGGAGAAGGGGCACCATGATGCATAAAAGAGAACAACGACGTAATCTTGAGCGTTCTTATGAACCATACCCAATGCCTTTTGCAATGAAGTCTCATCTCCCTTCAAATAAAGATTTGCAAAATGGAATCAGTAAATTATCAAGAATGAAAATCCAGAAATCTCAAATAATAGCCACATTTGGAATCAGTGGTCGCATTTTAAACCATTATACTTTTATATTCAATGCAAAGAGACATTGTTCTTAAACCAATACCATAAGAACAAACGTCTCCAAGAGATGACCAGCTTAAACAAATTGTGATAATGTCATAATGATGAAAGAAGAAGCGCCGTTCTTGACATTATAGTCCAAAATTGAACATCCTTCTAATGTGTAGGTTATTTTTAGTACAGTATTTCATAATAACATATTTTGTTAGCAGCGAAAATTCAATAACTATGGTCTAAAAAGGTTGATCAGTCAAGAGCATCCCTACACTCCAAGATAATTGCAAGCCTGACCAGATAACCAAAAGGTTTAGTAATATAGCTTGAAACCCCTTCAAGTTAAACAATTACTCCCTCCAACCCAAAAAAATGTAAAATATTCAAGTTTTTAAAAAATGTTTGACGATAGTCAATGTATTAAACACCCTTCAAGAAAAACTTTTACCCCCTTCACAAAAAAATAGCTACAACATTAATTTGTTAAAAAACGTCCGACCACCCTCGACCCTGGACTAATTACATCATTCAACATGATATAAGAATGTCACTGTAGCTAAATGTCTGCAACGGCTTCAAGCTCAAAGTTTATCCCCTAAACCCCCAAGTAACTGAAATATTTAACTTGATAACAAATAAAAAAATTTACTATAGAATACTCTTCACTCTTTCAAGCTAAAAAAATTGCTCCCACAACCCCAAAAAAATTGCTACATCAACATGATAACACAAGTTTGAAATTTTATGGGCCAAAATGAACATCAATAATGGTAATATGAAAATATTATAAGTATTCTTAGCTCAAAATATGCACACCCAGAAAAAAAAATCTTCAACTTTTAAGTACAACATTTTACTTGGTAGCAAAATCCAAAAAACCTTTCATCTATCCCAGCTACTAGAAGAATCAAATAATATAAACTAAACAATAAACATCAAGTTAATCAATTAAATTAAGGTTAAAAATATACAAAAGCCCCAAAATTTAATAATATAACATGAGAAAGAGCTATATATACATACCTCAATAACACCAATATAATTATCAATCAAATTCAAGGGACAAACATGAGTTTGAAAGCTAAAGATTGAATCTTTAATAGATTTAGGTGCACAAATTGAATTAGAAACCCTGGGGATTTCATATGCATATGTCAAACCAATAAAAATCACCAAAAACAAGAACCCAAATCTTGAAATCCTAATTGGATTCATTGTATGCATAGATTTCAATATATATTGAAATGGGTTTTATTTAATTTTATATAAAAACAATTAGGGAAAAAACCCCTAAAAATTTATGAGCAAAAATGAGCCCTTTATATAAATCTTGAAAATATGAATTGAATTTTTGAAAAGTTTGTATTTTTGGGAAAGGGAAAGATGAAGAACATGAAAACTTGAAATGGGTTGTGATTGTTTAAATCAAAAGTGTGTTATTTTTTGTTCTTTTTATTTGGGATTCCACAGGATATAAGATGATATTGTTAGACACTCTGGAAAATATATATGTATAGATATTTGTATTATTTTTATATTTATATATTTTTTTGGTAGCCATACATTTTTTATATTTTTGCTATGGAATCTTGTTTAGAAGATATAGACACCAAAACTGAAAAACAAAAAAAAAAAAAAAAATAGCCTAAATACCCAAAAATCATCTTCAATATACTAAAATACCCTTATTTTTTCAAATTTTCAGAAAATACCCACAAAATCGCAAACAGGATTTGCGGATCGCAAAAAGGTCTAAAACGCAAAAAAAAATTGCGGATCGCAAAAAAAATTTGCGATTCGCAAATCCGACTTGCGATCCGCAAATCTGATTTGCATTTTGCGAATTTGCGATATTTTTTTGCGATTTTTGACTTTTTGGATAAGATTTTTGACTTTTTGGATAAGATTTTTTGCAGATTTTCTTTGCTGTAAAAGGTATGTTTATTTAGATAAGATTTTTTGCAGATTTTCTTTGCTGTAAAAGGTATGTTTATTATGTAAAAGCTAAATAACAAAGAATAAAAAAACAATTCCAGTCAAATGGGCTCTTTTAAATTCTATCTAAAATAAAAGGTATGTTTATTATGATTATAAGTAATTAGTATTTTATTTAGTATGGAATCAACCAACGTTTGGATAGATTTGTGTTACGGAGGGTCGTGGGAGAATATAAATGGTTGTTTACAGTATACACCAGTTGGTATGAATCGTTCACTACAACTGCCCGTTAAAAACTTAACTTATAAAAAGTTAATATTACGTGTTGCAAAAAAGTTAAGTTTAGATGTTGAAAGTGATTTGAGGCTAAGTTATTTGAAAAATGGTAAAGTTTACATGTTAAACGATAATGAAGATGTTGATCGATTCATGAGTTATACTGGTGTTTCTGGAGATATTGTTACGTTGTATGTTGTTGAACCTAGAAGTGTTGGATCTGGAACGGGAAGTAATCAACTAAGTTCTTCAACCCCTGTTTATGGCGCTCACAATGCACAACAAAATAATTATCTTCATCAAAATTTCATGGTTCCAACACAATTTAATCACCAACAAATTTCCGTTACCCCACATTTTCATTATCAAACACAATATCAAATACATACCGATCATTTTCGTAGTCCACCTACTCAATATTTGCAACATTCACAAAATCCACAATTTTTTGATCCAACCCCGAATCAATATGTAGACCCAAATTTCAGCTTTCGTATCGAAGACTTGGAGGATGATGAGACAACGAATAAAGAAGCAACGAATAAAGAAGTGGGTACTAGTAACTTTGATGATTTTGATATTAGTCAATATGGTGATCTTGAAGATGATTCAGATTGGTTTTTGGGTAACAATAAAGAAGAAGAAATAGTTGATGTCGAGGAACAAATCATTGATGATAATGTGGAGGATATTATTGTGAAAGAAACTGTTGAACATCCATTTTTTAATTCATATAACCCTGAAGAAGAAGAAGAAGAAGAAGAAGAAGAAGAAGAAGAAGAAGAAGAAGAAGAAGAAGAAGGAGGAGGAGGAGGAGGAGGAGGAGGAGGAGGAGAAGAAGTCCCTGAAGAAAAGAAAAAGAAAGTTTGTGACAAGAGAGTTCGGGATGTTAACAAAGAGCCACGAGAGTATTATTGGAATATGCCAGAATTACTTCCAATACCGGAAGAAGAGTTGGTAAAGATACCTGCTGATTGTTACACAAAAGTTATCCGTATCAAGAAAGGTGATTGTTTCGATACAAAGGAAGACTTGAAGATAGCTTTGTATACGAAATGTGTGGAAGATGGCTATCAACTAGTTGTTTCAAGATCGGATAAAAATCGTTTTGAAACAAAGTGCAAAATATGATTTGCGAATAGCAAATCAGATTTGTGATTTTGTGGGTATTTTCTGAAAACTCGAAAAAACTAGGGTATTTTGGTATATTGAAGATAATTTTTGGATATTTAGGCTATTTTCTCAATAAATAAACCTTAAAAATGAAAGATTAGCTTATGTGGGTCACTTTTGATAACAAAAAAGATGCAAACTTTGAAATAAATAAACCTCAAAGATAACATGTATTTACTAATGAATGATCAATAAAAGACTTACCAATAAATTCTAAAAACTTACCAATAAATTCATTTTTCGTTGTTATACTTTTTCAATCCAGACAAACCAAGCTTGCACCAAATCTATCAATCAAAAAATACAAAATCAATAGAATCATAATTAAGGGGGAAAAAAACAAATGGATTAATAAAATTAATATAAAAATCTTGACTTCATGTAAAAATTACTGACACAAACATGTGGGATCTGTAACAAAAATCCTACCTTCATGTAAGATTTATATTATACATTCTTATGTAATAAACAAATGATGTAGATCTTATCCATTTTAGAATGTTTAGTAATTGACTTTCTCATATATCAACATGTGGGATGAGAGTACTTGTACATATGAGTGAAACAAAAATTATCTGTTAACTTTCAAAAAATTGAATGATGAGATTTCCAAATTATCTGTGAACTTTCGACCAAAATAAAAACAAATATGAATACAAATTAAATTACTAATATAAACAAAATGTATATATAAATTAAACAATATTCAAATATATTAACTAATTAGATAATTTAAATTAAATTAATAAATAAATATATTTAACTATATAAAAATGATAATAATACCTGTTAAAAGTAGTGAAGCCAACACAAATTAACCAAGAAATCCGCCTATAAAGAAAAAAGATTATCATCACCAACTGATTATCCAAAAGATTAAAGAAAATAGATCATGAATTCAAGAAACTTTCCCTCTCCATCTAAAAAGCATTCATTTCATCTCCAAACTTTTAGAGTAAAAAAACCCATTTTTCAAACCCAAGAAAGTCGCCAGAGTTGGCACAATTAACGCGAGAGTTAGTGTTTGCCATCTCTCTAAATCCGATTTTGGGGAAGAATAAGATGAATCCATGGATATTTGAATGTCATGGAAGTTTTTATCAGTTTTAAGAGAGAGAGAGAGAGAGAGAGAGAGAGAGAGAGAGAGATCATCAGATTTGAATCCCGATGGAAAGAGAAGGCTTCTTTTTTTTTTTGAAAAGAGAGAATAACGCTTCTCAAATAAGCTAATAGAGTAAGGCTTCTCAAAGAAGCTAATAAAGCTAATACACGTATATAATTATTATTATACATTATATATTACACCATCAAAAACATACTTTTTCCTATGTGACTCCCCTAGAAGCTCGACAAGTAAGCATTTATGACCTCAGTGGCTAGCTTCCTTTAGTAGAAAAGGTAGATTTTGAATCTTCACACATGGCCTACTAACAACTTGACATGTGGCTTTTTTTTTTTTTTTTTGGATTTGGATTTGTGGTAAATGACAATGAATAGTGTCATTTCCATTTACCTTTCGCCACTTGGACAAATCAGGAGGGTGACACGTGACACAACTAGACCATGACACGTGGCATGATTTTTGGGTTTTAATTCCATTAATAAAGTGTGTGTCACATCAGCAAACATATTTATTCATTTCATCTCCAAACTTTTAGAGTAAAAAAACCCATTTTTCAAACCCAAGAAAGTCGCCAGAGTTGGCACAAT
>JAOXNX010000011.1:1060254-1071954 GCA_028566075.1 Solidago caesia
CTACCCTGTACGTACAGTAATTAAGACCATGAAATTAAAGTTGGCTAAAGAAGCTATATATGTTATTTTTAGGTGCATAGAAGTTTGGATGATTTGCCGTTGTGGTTGCAACCCATGAAGGAGAGCACTACTACATAGTACTAACCATTTGGTGAAACTAATGGCTACTGTCTAATAAAAGACCCAAATTTCACTTTAGAACTTGCTGCTGGGATTTCCACCAAAATTTTGGAAGTTGATTTGCTTAGAGTTAGTTAAATTGTTAAACGGATTAACTTTGATTCTTCCACATAGATATGCAAAAATGCACTTACTGTAGTTCTATTTGTATTATGTTAATAGAATTTCTCACTAAATGCACTATTGTTACTTATAAAATTTCTAGAAGAAAGATTATGAAACTTATCGCAGCCTAAAAATTGAGCAAATCTGTTCATTTCTTGACAAATGACCTGGTCTTTTTTCATCTTTAAGCATCTAAATAAGTAGCGTTTTCTGTTGCGTTATTGATTGATTTTTAACAGGTATTGTGGAACATAGTCACATGCACAACAAATCTACGGTGAAATGCTTGACTTGGCACTTTGGCAGTTTATGAAATTTTGATAAATTAACAAAGAACCCCTTCCTATAAATTTTCGCTCTTGAAGCTAGATTTTGATCTTTTAAACTGATGATAGACGACTCGTGACATATAATCTGATTTGGTAGTTGACTTGGTAGTATTATATTTCATTGGTCATACAGGTAGTAGTTGAGTTATATTTTTATGCAATTCAGATATATTCCTGTGACAATTCGTTATGTTATGTCTTACAGTAGTGGTTGCTATTGTTCGTGAATGTTTTTTGGTATCATATGTGTTAACTTTGTCCCACCTTTCTTTCAAATCTTGAATTGGCCTCGAATTGAAGAAAATTCTGAATTCAACATTAATGAGGTAGTCATTGATGCAAAAGAGAGTTACAATGGTGCGACAACATTTTCCGTTGTTGCACACCCTTCATTTTCACATCATAATATTTCTCATGTGAGATTTATGTATGTATTTATACAATTTTTATGTTTTAATGCACTTTTATTCACTGATTCATGTTTATTTCTTGGGTTTATATACAAGAGTATAGCGTTAAATACTTAAATGTACCTCCATATAAATGGTAAGCGATGTGAAACCCGTTAGAAAATGTTGTTGCACCATTGTAACTCTTTTGCATCATAATATATAAAATGTGAAATGCCTTTTTATTTTATGTCAATACAATGGTTACTCTTATTTTATAATTCATTGTATTAGTTGATACATTATCTTCATGTTAAGTTACAATGTATCAACAACATAAATTACATACATTTTTATACATATTTTTCCGTTTTAAAATTTTAATCAAAGGGCTCGGGTTGAACCCGGGTTTGATTAGCTAGTAATAATAAAAGCTAAAACAGAAACAGGCCGAAATTCACTCAAAGTGTATCTCCAATGTAAAAGCCTCCTAAACCATTTTATTCAAAGATTTGGGTATCACTTAAATAATAACTTTGTACTCATTTGACACGCTAATCGTAAAAAGGTAAATGAATGAGGTTTTCCTATTCAGGTAACCCGGGGCGAGCAAGTCGTTTTTTATTCAGATGTACCCATGGCCGTTTCGGAAGCTTTCCCTGGCCACCTCCAAGTATGTACCTAGCGGGATTCGAACCTGAGACCTTTTGCAAAGAGGTCAGGATGCTAACCACTAGGCCACCTTCGAGGTGTTGCTAATCGTCTACATATTTTCAAGTTTTATAGACAAACTGATTCAAGACTACCCAAACCTGTTTGACCCATTACAGATGTCAACACTTTTGAACCATTACAGATGGCAAAACTTTTGACCCATTAACCTACACACCTAACCCGCCCATTTTGCCACCTCTAGAAAATGTTTAGATGGCCTAAAATCAATACCTTGTCAGACATTATGTCAAACGTATGAAAGCCGGCCGACTGGATCGGTGCATGAGGATTCACTAAACCACTTTGCAGTTGATTTCCTTGATTAGGTTTCCACATACCAGGGGGCAGACCTTCATTACACTGGCGTTGATTGCTACCAGAACCGACCATAAACTTATTGTCTTCAGAACTTCTAAATTCATTTGATCTGAGATCCTGCCACGTTCTACCCAGGTAACTTGTATTACCATTATGTTGGAAAGCCCTACTCTCACTGCTACAAGATAAACTAAATGATTCGCTAACTGAGTCGCTTCCCCTTCTGAAATCCTCGACCTTACTATTATTAACCATACTTAAATCAGTTTGGACATCAAAAGGTTCCTCAATCTTTGATGGAACTACTGCACTATTTACACCATCTTTTTTCTGCTCATTAACACTAATTGTATCTGCATATAGAGCATGAGGATTAGAATTCCCAAAAGCAAGGCTTAACTCATGAACGCCTTCATCAAATTTAAGCCCATCTAGTGGTGTAGAATACATCTTATTTCCAAAAATATCATCAGAGGTTTCAGCAACGCAAAAATGATCAAGCAATCCCCTTTCCGAGCTCTCCTGAGTGTTGTCATACAGACCACTTACATCATCTTGGAAGCCAAATGCTTGCTCATTTCCATGAGAAGCAAGCAAAGAGACTTCAAGATTTTTGCCTGTGTTAAAATGCATAACACCTGCATTTAACCCATTCTGACGGCTGCTCAAAGAAGCAACCCCATTGTTGATTGATTCATTATTCCTGACAGCTTGAAACTCACCTAAATTAGCTACCCTTGATTTGTCTAAAGAAACATCATTCAAATTGTTCCCAGCGTACAAATTTTGCTTCACAGGTTCCTTTTCCTTATAGCCGTCATATGTGCTCCTGACTTCGTATTGTTCATTAACTTTAGACCTTGCAATGTCATAAGAGAATCTATTTTCATCAAAGCCAGGAGGTACCTGATGAACACCAACACAACCTACTTTTTGAGAAGACTCTTGCTCTTTAGAAGATACCATACTTGCATCATTGACGGCTTTATATGTATCACTACTTTGTGAAAAAAGGGAAAGGCTTTCTGAATTAGAAAACTTCTTCCCCTCAGGCAAACCATCTTCATCAAAGGCAAGATCGCCATGAGAAACCTCACACAATGAGTCACTGCCAAAAGCTTCCTTTTCAGATGGCAACTCATCAAAGGAACTACAGATATGTGTATCATTCATGTTTTCCCGGAAACCCTTCTTTTCAAAGATACTTGAAGTCTGAACATTAGCTTCAGAAACTGCATCGTGACCATAAGAAATATGAACCATATCTTTTTCAATGACAGCACTGCCACCACCCAACTGTTCATTAGATAATGGAGAAAGGCGACAGCTAGCAGTATTTGTACCTTGATCAGGGATGCACTCAGATTTGTCATCATTGCAATCAACTGTTCGACCACAAGTTTTAAACTCCCCATTGCTTTCATTAATAGACATAGAAGCTTCATCACCCAAACAAAAATCAGATTTGGGAACAGATTCTTCGTTGTTATATACATCACAATTGTTTCCAATCCTATCACCAGATTCTTCGGCTAAGACATCCCCATTCATATTAAGATCATGAACAAGTTTGTCCGCTTTAGATTCTGTGCCAGGACTTACGTTATGATCACTTTCAAGAGAACCAGATATGAGGGTATCATCAAATAGTGCATCATAAGTTTCTCTTGCAACATAGTTTTCAGATGAAATCATTACAGGGTCAGAAGTTTTTTCTGGAGGTGGAGTTTCTGATGCTTCATAAGTCTTCTTTTCCTTTGTATCATGAGTCCCAATATGCGCATTATACTGGTTCTTCTCATAAAATGTTTTATGACAGAGATTGCACTCAAATATCCCACCTATTACTATACTCCAGTCAGATGTTTCAGGGCCAAGTTGGGATCTTTCGTCTTTGTGAGCCAACGCCTGGTGATCCAATAGATCAATCTTTCCTTCAAAGATCATGAAGCACTTGAGACACTTGAAAATCTCTTCTACTTTTACAGGCTCCACAGTTTTGAAAATTACTTGTTTCTCACAGTTTGTAGGTGAACTTATTGGTGATGCTGATGGATTGTGAATAGAGCTAGTTCTTTGTAGGCCTTCCTGACCAGCATAATCATCTGCAGCCTGCCAAGAGCAAATCACTTTAGGTGGAAAAGAAGTAATTGATAATGTTAAAAATATAAATAAAATGAAATAAGAAGTGGAAAGTTAAAGACAGGGGAAAACAAAGAACAGAGAGAAGAAGGATGAACATAAGACTAACTGCAACTTACATTCCCAGAAGCTCCTTCCAAGGAAGAGTCATCACAATTTGGTTTATCCAAGTTCTCTTCTCCAACAACGGAAAGCAAGTACGTAGATATTTCCTTGCATGACTCAAACTGCCGACCACTAGGACTGATTACCATAAAAGTAAGAATCATATAACTATTGGATTCAAAACTATAACATAGACATCAATGGAAATATTATATATAATTTTAAATCATGGTGGCCATTCAACTTGATAGATAACAATTATAAAGAAAGCTTTTAAGTTTGGAAGGGTCTAACTCTAACTTCTATTAATACTTCAATGCAAATCAAATAACTTTTAGGACTAAATACTACTTCCATATCAAGGTTTTCCAATTTGGAATGCCAGCTTCATAAAATTGAGATAATTAGCCCTTTATTCCATTACGGTCACCTGAAACTGAAGTGTGGACTTCTTAAGGAATACGTAGTGATAGAATAACTTTTGCCAAAAAAAAAACAAATAATTGGCGATAGACTTCAATTCCTCCTTAAAATCCGATGAAACATAGTTTGTCCAATGGGTGGATCCAATATAAAAAATAACATATACTGAATAATGTGAAAGAATATTTTGTAAAGAGGGATAGAGTGAACAGTTTATCATCCTTCAAATTGTACCCAGGAATCAGTGCAATGTTCAGAAGACTATTACACGTGAAAAGTTATGTTTTGTAATGAGAGAAATGGAGGAAGAAACAAATGGAACTCACCAAGTCTGGTGATCCTACTTAATTTGGCAAACATACATAATACTCCAAATTGGTTGCATTGCTAAATCTAAGAGTATATTTGTTTACTAAAAACTGATTAATATTATATAACTACAAATACAAGTAAAAATCTCATTATTTTTATGCATAAAAACCCACACATTTGCGGGAAAGTTTTATCGATTGTATTTGTAAAAAGTTAAGACTTAAGAAAATACGCTCTTCAAGTTTAATAATGAAATCAACATTTAAGAATAATATAAGGAGTGCTTGGTTTAACTAGGACACTGGAAATGGGAGACATAATGGGAATGCTAAGTAATGAAATCAAAGCATTCCATTGTATTAATGTGGCTTGGTTTGTAATATTAGGTATTAAGTTGTATGTACTATTTACACATATACAATATAATATTAGTAAATATTTAATATTATATAATTGTATATATATATGTATATATTTAAGTATGTATATTAGATTATATTATATAAGTACATATACAGAAAATTAATATGTATGTAAATTTAAATATTTAAAATTTTGTTTCGTTGATAAGCATTAATCGCTGCATTTGTAGCAACATTACATGTGATATGTAAATATTATATACGAATTATACATTATCTTTGATTTTTTTTTCCAGAAATAAGATATACTATATAGTAGATACATTAGTATTAATAATACCAATAATTAATTAATAATATTAATTACGTTATGAAAAAAAAACATAATTTGACCACGTAGGAAGTAGAATTGTTGAAGTGAGTGGAGAGAAAAATAAGGAGTTGGTTAGTGGTGACTCGGTGAGAAACTAAAAAATGGGTAATGATTTGTGATTACCCCCAATTTGTTAAGGAATGGAGGATTATCTACTAATGGGTAATGGAGCACTGCATAATAGGATAACAAGCATCATTAATCATTACCTTTGCCATTCCCCATACCTTATAACCTCCAACCAAGCACCCCCTAAGGATGTTTACCCATGCTTTAAGATAGTATCACCAAACCTACTGAACCGGTAAACCTAATGAGCTCCATTTGTTTCTTCCTCCATTCCTCTCTTTACAGCATATAAAATTTCACATGTGAATGTCTAGTGGGACTTCAAGCTCCATGCATTCAAGCCTTCAAGTTATGGTTCAACTTATGTCAAAGTATTACCGTATGCCTCCTTTTCTCTTAAATTAACTCATTGTTCACTTTATTCTAACTTAAGATCCAACCACTAATCATTTAGGCCCTTTTTTGTATTTTCTCTTCATCCTACTACACTTACAAGGTATGCGTTACTACTTAGATCTTACGTAGAAAATGGAGGAATAACTCCTATTGTTAGATTTCTCTGGCAGAATCTTTTTCTGCCACCAATCCAAAGTGGAAGTATATATTTCAATATTGCTGCACCCTACCATAAACTCTAGAAGTTATGTTAAATTGTAAATTATTTAACAACTTAACATGCATATGACAAAACAAAGGCATCACCCTTCCAACCGCTTGTTCTTAGTGAGCATGCACATTATGACAATAAGATATCAATAAACTAACGGCAAAAGACAGAATGACAGAAGTATACTATATGATAAACTCAAATACCCATAAGAAATAACCAATATTTGGCAGAAATGATACCTTATGTAGCGACGACAAAACAGCCAAACATGGCCTCCTTTCCTCTTGACAGCTAAACTCAGCTTCCATCCTTTAGGCAAAGCATCTCCAAAATCACTTGCATCAACAACCCTCCTCTTCTTCCTCGTTGTCCCCCACTGTCCATTCAAACCTCTCATAAACCCTAACAACTCATCTTGAGTCAACATGCCCACAGTCCTCCTCCTAATTTCCAATGCATACGGATCCTCCAATCTCCCCAAGTTCACCAAATTCACTTTCACGCCTCTACAATTCACAATTTCTCTATCCCTATCATTATCATAAACAACTACTTTCTTGGTTGTATCATCACACATTCTCTTTGCTGCTGGAGAATCGATAAAAACAGCATTCTCATGTTTCCGTGGTCTCCCTCTCTTCGGCTTCATTTTATTATTCAACGATTCAGAAACCACACTATTTACGTTGTCTCGTTTGACTTCAATTGGAGCTAAATCTTCTTTGTGAACTAACGCCTCGTGGTCCAATAAATCAATCCTTCCTACAAAGATCATGCAACACTTAAGGCACTTGTAAACCTCTTCCGCTTGTACAGAAACAGGATTCCCAATGTCTGTTGCAACTTGTTTATCAAAGTCTGATGGTAAAGATATTGGTGGTTCTGACGTACTGTGGACAAGGCTATCTCTTTTTAGGTCTTCGCGGGCATGCATCTCTGTAGCCTGCCATGTGCAATTAAAAAATGAACACTTTTAGAGACAACAGAAGCCACTAATAAGAGTTGATGGTAAGTAAAGAATGATAAACTCATAAAAGTCACTTGCAAATACAAACTTACATTCCCTGAAGCTCCTTTTAAAGCAGAGTCATCACAATCAATGTTCTGAGTGAAGTTTGGGTTATCCAAGTTTTCTTCTCCAACAATGGAAAGCAAGTACATGGATACATCCTTGCATGACTCAAACTGCCGACCACTAGGACTGGTTATCATCAAAGTACATTTAAGAACCAAGAAGCTATTAGATTCAAAGCGGTAACATAGATATCAACGAAAACATAGACCTAATATATGTTCATCAATCGTAGCAATTCCACATCCATGTAATGTAAGCTACATAGAAGTCACTGACAAACAAGAATTCTAGGGCAATGATAGTCGATGAGTGTAAAGTAAAACCTCCAAGATGACAAGGGTTTCACTCTAAACTTCTAATATAGATGCAACACAAACCAGCTACTAACTTTTTAGTTTAATTGCTACTACCTGTCCAGGTTATCCCGTATAAAATGTCATCTTCATAAAAAGGAGATTAAGGAGATTAAGGAGATTATCCCATCACAACCGCATTAAGGTTAATTAAAGATAATAATTCTCATTTCTCTAATTTAAAACAAAAATACTCTACAGGCTTAGCAACAAAAGACTACTCTCAAAAATTATAAAGATATGGTTGCCTACGCATAAAAATAATGTGAGCGAAGTTTCTTCTTCTATTCTATTTACATAACATAAAGCTTTACATGTAATACATATTATGTGGAATTTTATGGGCATTCAAACTTCACGGATTCACGACTATAGTTAAAATTATGACAAAATATTTTTTCTCCCCTCATTAACTCATTTACTTTTGAACTATCTCAATAATCAGTATACATTTTTTCCCCTTATACTAGATCCACCCATTACAATTTAGGCCATTCTGTTCTTTTCTCTTCAACTTGTTAAACTTGCTATATATGTTTCAATGTCTTTGGTTCTCACATCTTAAGTTAAAAGAAAAAAATTTAACGCATATTACTATGTTTCTTGGCATAAATGCTTCTGCCACTACTTAATCCTAAAGCAGTCTATATAGAATAACTACAAGTCTCTTTATTACATGCATAAATTCCACAACGGAAATTGCTTGTATCCTATCTTGAGCAGTAAAACTTCAGCCGAACTATTAGCATTTAGCAACATATCATATTATACCACATGATAAAATAAACTCAGCAAAAGAAACAACTGATATACAATGAAAGCAATGTTGTAAACCATACCTTAGGTAACGCCGACAAAACAACCAAACATGACTATCTTTCCTCTTCACAGCCAAACTAAGCCTCCATCCTTTAGGCAAAAAATCTCCGAAATCACTTGCATCGACAACTCTCCTCTTCTTCCTTGTAGTCCCCCACTCTCCATTCAAACCTCTCATAAACCCTAACAACTCATCTTGACTCGTCATCCCTTCAGTCCTCCTCCTAATTTCTGGTCCATACGGATCCTCCAAATTCCCTAAATTCACCAAACTCACTTTGTCACCATTACAATTCAAAATCTCTTTATCTCTATCGTTATCAAAAACCATTGCTTTCTTAACATAACTATTACGCATCCTCTTTGCTTCCGGTGAGCTAACCAACACCGCATTCTCATTTTTCCGTGGCCTCCCTCTCTTTCTCTTCATTTCAGTATTCACGGATTCAGAAACAACATTGTTCTTAATGTTTTCATCGTTTTTTACGTTTTCATGGTTTACGGATACAACCGGAACAGAATCCTTGAAAATAGAGCTTGAGACTACAGACACAACGTCATTTTTAACATTTTTTACGCTTTTATCAATTCCGACTTCAACCGGAACAGATTCGTTAACATTAGGGTTTGCATCGACAGAAACGGCATCGTTTATAACACTAACTACGTTAGCATTTTCAACATTTTTGGCAATAGAATCGTTAACACTAGGGTTCAAACTAACCAAATCGACATTTTTGGCAATAGAATCGTTAACAATAGGGTTCGAACTAACCAAATCGACATTTTTGGCAATAGAATCGTTAACACTAGGGTTCGAACTAACCAAAACGACGTCGTTTTTCACGTTTTCAACATCACCGTCTAAACTAGCATTAGAATTAAACAATTCCTTCAACACGCGAATAATCTGAGAGTTTTCAACCTGTTCAGGATCATTATCATTATCAACCAAATTACCAGCAGCGCGAGTAACCGACGCGCGGAGATGCGGAGTACGCGTTCGCGTGCGTCGGAGAACAGCCGTGGATTTCACCGACGCGGATGACGTGGCAGGAAGAAGGCGGAGGCGTGAGTAAGTCTGTTTCCGGCTACCGGCGGACTCGTTGAAAACGGAACGGTCGATTTTAGGTATAACGACATCGTTTAGATGGAAAGTAGAAGAGGAATTGGAGTGTTTGGATAGATAATAGAGTTCGGATTGTGATAATAGACGAAGGTCGATTGTTGGAATTGAGTTTAGATGAAGGCGGTGGTGATTGTTGGGATCGCCGGCGGTGATGGTTGTGGTGGTTGTGGTGGTTGTGGTGGTGGCGGTGGTGGTGGCCATGGATTTGATTAGATTGATTGATTTGGAGATTTTTGAGGGGGTGTTTGCGTAATTATATGTGTGTGAGACATATAAATAAATATAGATATAGAAAATCGGGATATTGGTTTTCTAAAGATTAGATTAGATTGTGTTTTTGGGTTAAACTGTTTAAAGTTTATAATATCAATTATGTTAATTAACTCAATTTTAATACATTGATTTTACTTATTTTCTTTCCTTATCAATCTTACGTTATGATCTTCTTTGTAAGCTTATTTATACTTATGACTGTTAGTCACATGTATCATTTTTGAATATTTTTTACTTTAACAATTCTAATGTCAAAATTATTCTTTTTCCTAATATTGGTGTCAATGTGTCTACGCTGTGAGGGCTCCTGGCGACATGGATAGTTCAGTGTGCTCATCGGCAATGGGTGACATAAAAGCTAGCGTTCTTACATTCGCTTCCTTAGGAGTAGTGCTCTAAGACAAGTACGCGTTCTACAGCTCATAATCATAGTACGCGTTTGACCAAGCCGGGTAACCGGGTTCGGCTCGTGACTTGGCCACCAAACGGGTCGAGTCACCTCAAATCAGACTACACCGGTGGTCAACGGTCAACATCGGCCCAAATCGGTCAAACTCCGGCCAAATTGATCAAGATCTGGACAAATGTGATGTTTCTAGCCAAAATGACGGCAATTTCATTGAATCCGACCGTTTGTTAAAACCCACCTTATCCTTGTTCACGGTCTGGCCAATCTAGCCAGTCGGTCCAATCCAGGTTTGAAACATTGGAGATAGAGAAGAGTGGAGCGTACCTCTTCTATTTTTTACTTTTGTTTCCCACTTTTCATTGTTATTATTATTAGTATTATTCTTATTAGTATTATTGTTATTATTAATAATAATAATAATAATAATAATAATAATAACAATAATAAGAACCCGTGCCAACGGTTTGCAAAATCGATGAGCTCTTCAATCGAAAAGACCGTTGGGAGTGGTCTTACATGGCTGATAATTGGATCAATGAAAATACAGTCAGTTCCACATAGATAAGTCCCGATTAATTGCATTATTTGTCACTTACAACAAGTTCAAAGCACACAATAGACATTTTAGATACATAGAATAAACATACGGTCATAGTGGATTACATTTCTAGACACTTATCCCAAAACAAAAATGTTATATGAGTTAGAAGTAAAAGAAATGAAATGAAAAGAAAGTGAATAGTTATTTTTATTATTGAGCTATAAGGAGAGGAAAAGAAAGAATTAAACCACATAGTTTTACAATTATATTTGTCTTAATTAATAACTAGCATGGTATCCGCGCATTGCGTACACAAATTCCACAAAACTCAAGTGTTAGCTTAAATAAGCTAAGTAAGATAATAATTTATAACAAAAAGGATTGCCAATTAAACTCATTAAATGAAAAGCATCTCATGAATATATATATATATATATATATATATATATATATAAGGCATCTCAACTCATATCCACAAGCACAACTCAATTGTAAGATCAATTCCTACAATGTGCCTAACAATCCTCAAATACTACAACTAACTTAACAACAAGTTTGTGTTCAAGCTACCTTAAGATATCTCAAGGCACCTAACACCCGACTAGATGAATAAACCTTACGGTAGTTCACCAGTGTCATTATGGATAGACATACTATCACATCCCAAACC
>JAOXNX010000011.1:1126372-1141035 GCA_028566075.1 Solidago caesia
GGTAGACATTTATGGAGATGCTTAGTTTACCCGCTAGTGGCTTGCTTACTTTAGACATTATTATGTTTCGTTTAATGACTTTTGTTATGATTGTTTGGTTGTTTTTATGTTGGAACAACCTTTGGATTTCCTATTGAATTATTGCGATGATATGTCGAGTAACACCTTTTTATTAAATGTACCCACTGTTACGGATTGGATTGGTTATTAAATGATTGTTTCCACTTCTTTTGACGCCGTTAAGCGAAATTTTTTGGAAATCCATGTTTTTAAAACGACAAGTGTTAATAAGTCTTCTCAAAAATACTAACCAAAACAAAGGGGGAAAGATCTGTGTTGGTAGCTGCACACATCCTACAGAGGTGGGAACATATACTGTCCATGATCCATCCATAAAGATTGACAAACATGTTAATTACTAAACATCAAACATAGAATAGTCAATGAACTATGAGAGAAGCAACAAATATAAACCGATCAACTAAATTTCCCTGATATCTTTAGAAGATCTTCATCATTAAACTGAAACCATTCTTTGGTTACGTTATAGCAATGTGGTTATCAAAACCGGTACAAAAGGGATAAACAGATAATCAAGATATGTAATAGTTTCAAAAATGTTACATCAAGTATGACGATATCACTATAAAGCTCGGTCTTTTGATATAATAAAAGTCCCCAAAGTTGCATATGATGTAATGACATAATTAAAAATCTCAATATTTGAAGTTGGCTTCGCAATGGATTTTCAAAGAAGAGAAATATAGGTTCGTAAACTACTCAATTAAGTCATTAAGATGAAGAAAACATCTCCAAAATCTGTTGAGAACTATCAGTTCTATCAGCTGATATTACTAGACGGGTAACAAAAGAAAATTGTGAAAAGAACCTACATCAGCGACTAGATATCTTCAACAAACTCAAGAAGATCGTCCATTTCTTGTTTCAAGCCTGAGATCTTCTGCTGGATTGAAGCCACCCGATTTTCAATATCTCGTCCCCCGGATTTTTTCTCATAAGACTCCACCACTGTTGTGTGTTTTAGCATAATCTTTTCTAGTAAATCTCTCTCCTTGACAACCAACTCCTCCACCTATACACCAGAAAAAAAAAAGTTCATCATTTTAACAACAGGAAGAAAGAATAACATGATACATGTCCGTAAAATTAACAAAACAATAAATAAAATTTTCCCAAGAAAAATAAACCAATAGAAAGCCTGCCAGCGCTTTTGAATATGGAACATCGCTAAAATATCATTGCTAGTGTGCCAACGGTGCCACTAGGGTCTTTTTCAAGTAGCTGTCAATAAGGGCTGATCCAAGTTGACCCAGTTTCAGATTGGAAGGGGTCTTATTTTTGTCCACTTCTCAAATAATGAATGTGTTACAAGAATAATCTAAACTATTGAATAAAAATGATTTAGGGATGTTCAATGCATTGAAATGGACTTCAGACATAAAGTGTAACAAGTCAACCCAACCGACCCATTACCCAAACTGCTCGACCGGCTCCTATCGCCATATTCAAAATCCCATGAATGCTCCTGACTAACAACGCACTATTAAGCAATCAACCATGAAAAAATGTAAATACCTTGGGTAATATATGTGCAGTTTGTGGAGAGGATTGTAGGAAAGCCAAAAGGTGCTTAGATTCTTTGGAAAGATCTTTCAACAAACTGTCAGCGGATTTCCGGACTGCTTTACATGCTTGGACGTCACCTGTTCTAGAGAGTTCTCGTAATGAAGCTTCTAGCTTATCATGGATTGAAAGGCACCGATGTATAACATCTTGGAGTTGCTGAATAGTTCCCAGAACCTGGAATCCAAGATTCATATAATTCATACAAGCAACTATAATGTAATTGGATGTAAAGTACAGGTGGCAATATCAACCCATTTAATTATGAACATGTCAACTTGGCGTACGTTTAATCTTTAATAGCAAAATGGGTAAACATAAAAGTAATAACCAAAGAAAGAAAGAGGTCAAAACTTAGCCAAAGTGCTTTTAATGCAAACAGCCGTCTAAATTGTTTTATTCAAGAAGTTAGATTACTTAACATAATTCATTACTTTATATTTATCAGTTATCACAATAGTTATTTATACAAAGAAATTTGGATGAAGTTATTTCAGTCAACCAAAACTTACCCATTCTGAACCTGTTTTAGCCCGTTACCCCCCCTTCCCTCTCTCTCCTGGGGGCCCAATTTGGTACCTCTAATATAGTGTTGACATACCTCATCCCATTGCAGTTTTGCCAGATATGAAGGAGAAGACTTTGAGATGGTAAAGTCAGCATGCATATAGATGATGCATGCAACAAATAGAGAGAAAAACCCAAATATCAACATCAACGGTTCTGAAAGTAATGAGAGGTTGCTGAACCTATAGTGAACCTGAAAAAGTGAAAAGAAAAGGGAAAAAAGTTAACTTTTCAGATATGAAACTGATAATCCTGTTGATTTAGTTTATCAAGTGTCTGGATACACTTAATACTAATTTTAATCGTCTAATTAATTAGGGGGCCAGGATATCATCAGTTTTATAGTGACTGCAACAAAACTAATCATCCAAGGGAAACTTAAAAGTACTTGTTATATGTGATAAGAAATTATAACCTTTATCATTTAAAAATAACCAAATTATAACACTTAATACTTAAAAGTACTTGTTATATGTTATAATCAATTATATAGTGACTGCAACAAAACTAATTCTAACTTGAACACAACATAAGTTTAAGTTATAACATTAATAATTTAAAAATAACCAAATTTTAGTAACATAATTCAAAAGTTAAACGAGTTCTAACACTAATAATTCAAAAGTTTAACACATTCAAATAAGGTTTTGTTCCTTTTATCTAAAAGTTACCAAAAAAAAAAAATTTAAGAAAAAAAGAAAAGAATTGACCAACTTTGTCAAAACACTCGGATCAATTAATTATCACAACTTTAAACAACAGAAGCACATCCAAGTACTATCGGGTAATACAAGTTCTATTACAACTAATAATCTGATTCTGGTCACCCAATACTGCATAATCAGTTTCAAAACGAACACTGAAACAAACTCTTAAATTCAAACATGATTTAAGTAGGAATACCTGGAAATATTGGTTATGCTCTGGAACGACATTCACCTTCTCCATTACAATTGTGGGTCTACCAGCAATATCCAAGTGAGAATATTTTGTCTGAAAAAAAAAAAAAAAACAACATAAGGTCAACAAATCATTTCAGTGGAAGCCTGCTAATACCTGGTTTTGCAGTACCTCTTGAGACTGTTTTACAGGGAAAGGAACTGAAACAGATATATCTTTTGATCCTTCAGGCAGAACAACCTGCACTCAAAAGAATATGAACCAACTAAGAAAAATGTAGAAGGCTTAAAGTTAAATTTGAGCTTTCAAAAAATACCTTTATGGTAAGGTTTTCAACTAGCACATCATTCATAGGTGAACCGAAAGTAAAATTAAGGAAACGGGTTCCCTCTGACTGAAACAAGTAGTCTTGAAGAGGCAAACCATATCCAATTGTGAATGACGTTTTCCAACCACCAACCATAGGATACCGAGGTTCAATTTCGAGTAGTGTCTGTAAATTCATAGAATACTTGGTAAGAAAATATAACAGAGGTGGCAGATGTGGCGAGTCAGGTGGGTTAGAAAATAGGTCAAAACAAGTAACTTTTGTACTATTCAGGTTGGGCTAGAAAATAGGTCAAAACCCTTTGTGTCCAACCTTATATATACTTTTTTGTTGTAAGCTGGAGGTCTTTTTGGAAACTCTCTCTACCCTTGGGTGGGGTGACTATCCATGTCTTACCTCCCCCATAACCCACACACCGGTGGGAAGGGGTATTGTTGTTGAAATATGATTGCAAACATTTTATTACATCAATGATAACCTAATTTCTTTAAATAAATACTTAGGTAGATTACAAACACTTTGGGAACTTTCGACAAGTTCGACACATTTGACATTTCCTTTTTAGACAATTAGTTTTACTTTACCGGTTTGACCCGTTAAAACATAATAAATTGCCACGTCTAAAGACACAGTGAACATAATCATACCTTGCTTGAATCACCATATATATTAGATGTTGAAATATTTCCAATGGCATCCCTGTAATAGATAGAATGGGCTCTTGGGGGTAACATGGCAATAAGATTTCTGAACGCTGATGCCCCGTGCACATTTGGTCTGGTCTGGAAATCCAGCCTAAGTAGAAACATGGCATTGGCAAAGTCAAGCTTCAAGTCACCAAAAGAAATGTTGGAATATATGTTTTGAAAGTGATTTTGCATAATCAAAATCAGAAAATCAGTAGAAAAATAATCGGCTATAGAAGATAGCATTTGGATACATTTTCGCTGTCTGGATGTGGTAATAATAAGTAAATCAGTTTTTGACAGATACTGGTTATATTTTAAATTAATAAATAAAACAGCCAAAACTGACATTCTTGAGTAAAAAGATACATGACTTGTGAGATGGAACTATAGAAGTGAAGTCTCCTAAATTAGGTAATTTTATTTTACCCTTTGCTAATTAATTTAATAACAGCTAGTAATCAGAAAACGAATATGTTTATCCTAACACTAAAAACCAAAATAATTAGATAATCAATTCAAATCACAAGTCCAAAGATCCCCAAAATAAATGAAAAACATATCACAAAATGTAATGTATTACCTTGAAAATTCACCAATGCTTTGGGCGCCACCATGTATAAGGTTATAATGTTCAGTCACTTGTACATTACCCCAATGCGAGATCTCTATTTCTCGCACCAACTCTTTTGCCACCGCAAATGGCTTATTACTTGGAAAGTGAATAATTACTGGCAAGTATGACATGGCTGGAAGATTCTCATAAGGACCATATTTGATCTCTGATCCAGAAAACTTGGCATTTTCAATCTTGGTATACGATTCTACACTTTCACTAGGCAGTTTGACGACAAGTGTTTGGTATTTAACGTTATAAGGCGAGGTAAAATGTGCAGTATCTTGGAACAAAAAGAGCTGAGGTTCAGCTTGAGTGATTTTCTCGGGAAATGGTCGTAACATATGAGTAAAAACCGCCAAAGCGTCTATGTTCAAACTTTGTCCTTTACCCAGAGCCTTGGGAAGAGATGCAACATACCAAACTAGTGATGGTGGTGAATCAGCAGGCTGCTTAACTTCAACGGGTAAATTTGTAGCAGAACCTCTATTTTTCCCTCTTCCTTCAGTACTAACAGCCACTAAAAGTGCCAAATTATCTGCTTGGTGTGAGGGAAATGTGAAAGAGAACTCTGAAACCGGATCAGGACCAGTATTTTCCACCTGCAAGGAATAGATTAAAGTAGGTAACGAAATCTATAAAGGGTGGTACTAGAGATTTAGCCAAAAGATGTTTTAAATTTCGAAATAAACACGCACCCTCAAGGTCAACGTCATCCGCACAATCTGTGACGTCAGATCAATCTGCAATAAAGGATGAGATACTATCAGTTATTAGTTGCCATAAAAAAACATGGTAAAGTCATAGCAATAATTACAGTTTGTCTACTTGGCAGGTGGAGTATTTACATTATTAATGATTCACATTCTAATGTTCTCAATCTCATACCCTTCAAAACATATACACATAACAGATCAGGTAGGATCTGCCCGAGATCAAAATTTCAACTTGATCTTTACGCATTTTAAATTAGTTGTTTTGGAACATACATATAAGATACTCCAGGTGATGTGAAGATTCATTTCACATAACACACACACAAAAATTCCACGAAAATTGAATTGCGAAGGTTTTGATCAAACTTATCTCACAGAAGGCTAAACCCCTTCACATCATTTAGAGTTTGTTATCGTGACTTTCAATCTTTTTTGTTATCTCAAATAAAGGAAATGATCTCACCTAAACACAACCATATGCGGTGTGTAATGTGAAAGGTTCAAACGAGAACCACAAGAAGGTCGAGAACTACTACAGTCACATGTGAAAAACAATAATACAATTTTTTAATTCATCGGAACATTATCTTCTATACTATTACACCACCTACGAAGCTGCGGTAACCACTATTAAAAATCATTGAACACCACCCCCAAAAAATATTTTACCCCGCCTGCAATACATAAATGCATGTGTGTCTATGTGTAACAGAAGGTTCAACTAATTGCAAGAACTTTATAAAATTACGTGACAATTCACATTTGAATATCGGCAGAGGTTCAAATGAAAGTAAAAAAAACGGAAACAAAAGAAGTAAAATGTTTAATGATGTGAACCGATAAAGTCACCTAAGAATTCTTTATATAAAAAACAAGTAACCGATAAAGTCACCTAAGAATTCTTTATATAAAAAACAAGTAACGTCTCACGGTTTTCTTACTTTCATTTTAACCTCCACCAACATTCACAAGTAAACGCATCAATTTACATGGTTTTAACAGTGTGAATGAACACGTAATTTTGTTGATTCTCGCGATCCTCGGTTTTTTCATATGAAACTAATAGCATTATCATATCTCTAACAAACTACTACTAAAATGCATATAACAATTTGAGCAAAAACAGGCTATAATAACACATGATAATAACAATAATAATCAAAATCACAGATCTTATTATTATTATAATTAGCTGAATACAACAAAATTAATAATAATAATAATAAATAAATAAATGAAAAATACCCGGCGATCAAGCTTAGAGATGAGCAGATCGGAAAGTGCAGGAGCCAAATGTATCGCAAATATTAGTATTACAAGCAAATTAATTCTAAATTTACTCATTATTTATAATGAAAATCAAAATAAATGTATATTTGAATGTAAATTAGGGTTTATGATGATAAATACAATCGGGAGAACTGAAGTCTTTATTGTACAGGAGAGGAACAAAAATGACAAAAAGTCATGAATGTTTTAAAGTGCGCAGCATAGCTCCTAACTGTTATAATGCGCTACTTAGGTCTTTGGTAGTCACAAAAAGTTTTTCAGCCAGCTTAGTTTTTTCTTCTTTATCTTTCTCACAACATTTCCTTGTATTAAGCCTTATTTTTCAACTCATCTTTAAATATTTTACATTAAAATTTGAAAAGGTTTTTTTTTTATTTCGCAACAGAAACATACGAATGGCCCCACTTTCACACGTCCTGTGCATCCAAATGAAGAAGAAACAACATGACGCCGGCTTCAGAAATATACACTAGTAATAGTGTCTTGTACGTCCGACGTCCAAAGAAGTCGCCTAATACAAAAGGCCTTAACAGAGTATGTAACATTTTCATCAGGTTTTTTTTTTTTTTTGTCTTTTTTTTATGTACAATTGCGTCATTTTTTTTATTTCTCTAGGTCAATTTAACTACATATTCACATGTAATACACACATAATTGTTTATTTATCGTGTAACTTGAACCGACAACTTTATATTGTAGTTGATAGCAAATGATATTTCATACTTCAAAAACTACTACGATTATCAAGCAATTGATTTTTCTAACCGTGTACAACAAAAATAGAAAAATACAAAAAGCCAAAAGAAATGAGAAAAATTTTTTTTTTTAAAAAATGAGGCAAACATCTTCAAATCAAGAACATCATAAAGATTAGAAAACTTAGAAAAGGGTTATATTCCTTTTTCTTTATGGCTGCTTCTTGTAAAGGGAGAATATTCATGATGATCTTTATCTTTGCCACTAGATCATTTGGTGATGATTATATATTTATATACAGTATTATTATTGATATATTTAATAATACTTGTGTTATTATATCTATACTAAAAAGTAACATAAATGTTACAAGTCTACTCGCATAATGTACAACACATTTTTAGTTTTGTTAATTTTCAATTTTACCTCCTAAAATTTTTATCTTTTAACTTTTGTCTCATATCATAGTACAACAAAGTTTCTATCTTTTAACTTTTGCCTCCATCAAAGTTTTCGTTTTCAGTTTTTTGACACTAAACTTTTTGGGTTCTCATGTTTGTATCAAACAACTTTCACATATTTATGGTTTTACCTTTAAACATTTGATTTTGATTATTTTTCTCCGTTTTGTTATATATAACGTTTTTTAATATTTAAAAATCTCCATCATTGCTCCGTCTTACGTTCATGTAACATTTAAAGTAAGACACTATACTACATCATCGTCGTCAGAGTGTCATTATTCGCATTAATATAGCTATTGTTTTGTTCTTTGTTATTTACATCTTATTATTCTTATTGTTTTTATACGTTATTTTTATTTTATTGCTGCATGTTTTGATGCCTTTTTTAAAATTCGGGTTCGAAGATTTGACATAAATGCATTTGTATTACACTCATACTATTATATATTGTTTGTATCTAAAACTTTGTCGTGTGAAAAGCGTGTTCCGCGGCAACGCGCGAGTATAATTACTAGTTAGATTATAAAAACAAACTTTCATTTATATATTATTATTATTATTATTATTATGATTGATATTTAATAATACTTGTGTTAAATTATAGTAAAAGGCAAACTTTCATAAATTTATAATGTCAGTTTTATGAAGAATAATTATCAAAAGATATTTTGGTCGCCAATTCCTTTATAAAAGGATTGACATTGGAGTCTTTCAATGATGGTTTCGTTTGGGGAGACATAGGTTCAAGTCTGAGCAAGCACCGGGTTTTACCGTTAATTTGTAATCATGCCTACGGGCGGACAGGTTGATGGGTTTCCCCGGATCGTGGGACTAACAGGCATGGGCTCCGTCCAACTGGGTTAAGCCAACTGGCGGTAGCCTTTAGCTATCGGGTTACCCGGACGGTGTTCGGGGCCCAACAAACTGCCATAGTGCCATTCATTCTGATCCCTTCACGGCTAAAGGTTTAATTTTGAGACATGATCATCATAATATCAAATCAAAAATGAAATAAGATTTTAGCATTACTCAATATACGAATGAAAAAATACAAAAAAATATATACCATTTAACAACAAGTATGAAACAACTTGATTTTGGAACAATGTATCTTCTTCTAAATATAGTCACAAATTCTAACACCATTGATTTGATGTTAACATGTTGCATTTTTCTAGTAAACAGATTCATATTTAACAAAAGAAAAGCATAATTCGATGTAAGCTAGATGATGGATCAAAGCAAATTGGGAGTGTTTGACGACTTTTTTTTGTCTTGTGGGATGTCTACGCTAGCAACAATGTGAGCGGTTTGGCTAGGGGAATCTGTTTTGGCCGCGGTGTTTGGAGGAGCGCCATGTGCTTGAGCGTTTCCTGATGGAGAGCTTAGACTTAAACTCTTGGGAAGGTGACCAGATTGTCCCTTATTACTTTCCTTTCTCTTCATTGCATGTTTGTGCCAGTGCTTGAGTGCTTTTGATGTTTGTTCATCAAATATAGACCTCTTCATTTTCGATCCCATCTACATCCAAAAAAAAAAAAGACAGACATATGAATTGCGTATTTGCGTATATGGCACACGACAAATAGAGTCTTGAAAACACATTCATAGCCGTTTTTGAACAAGATAGCACTTAAAGTACCTGAGTAATAAGGGAGTAGAGTGGTAGGATGCCATAGCTGCATAAGATTTGTACAGCAATTCTGTCGAATAGATAAAGCAAGCATATCATAGTCTATTATCGCTATGTTAGAAGACTAAAAAGTAAAACCTATTAACAAATTTGTAATGATGATGCACTGATGACTGATGCCTACACTGGTCGAATATTATGAACCCATAACACATATTGTGGATCCAGGCCAAGGAGAGACCGGAAACAAGAAACTCTTATCCAACTTTGTTAAGAAACTACAGAACTTACCCAATTAAAACTCTACCATATTGAAGAACAGGTTTTTCGTGAAAGCAGGAGTCGAGTCCAAATTCATACTGTAAACAGACAATAAGACGTCATACCGTCGATAAAGGTTCATTGTATATGGTGTGTACATGTATGCAAGAAAGAATAGGCAAAATAAATCGTTACCCATATCCAGAAGAAGTGAGTTATCTCAAATGAGTTCTGAAAAAACAAAAATTATTCACAAGTTATCAATTTATAGAAAAAAAATTTCGAACTATATCAGTTTATAGAAGTAAATAATAGTTATATCACAATAGTAGTCTCTGTGGAAATTCTGTCATTACATATTGGTCACAACGGTTATCAGTTTGCCGAAATGATACGACAATCCAATTAAATTTCACGAAAATGATGGAGATTCAAATATTAGCATATGACATTTTACAACTATTAAAACCATTTGAACATGTCTGATGCATAATACTTACCATGAAGAGGGTGAGCTGAATGAAATACAGAATTAGCGTTGGGTCTCTAAACCAAAAATGTTTGTCAGTGACTTGCACAAGAGGTATGCCTTGTATTACAGATTGTCTTTCTTGAATTTCGATGGCCATCTGTGCTATAATCGCTTGAAGCTTTGTTCCAACTGCTAAGATTATCTTTAACAAACATTTACGGTTAGTTATCTTTCTTTCCTGAAGTGAAAAATAATATAGGGTCTCTCTAGAAATAAGTAAATCGCCAGTTTTCTTAAGAGATTGAAAGTGATGTATGAAAAAGTCCTTACGACAACAGGAAATAGAGAGAGCCAAATCATAGCATGAGTTCCTGCAGTATGAACAATGAAAGTCAGTGAGGGTTCTTTAGTAATCTGCACACGGATTGGTAGAAACTAGAGCGGCAAATTTAATCCACCTAATTCTGGATGGGTCGATTCAGTTTGTGTTCTCTAATGGGTCAAAATGTATACACTAAAAGATAGCTAAAAATGAAATGGGTCAAATGAGCCAAATGTCTTGAAAGTCGCGGGAAGTGTTATTGCATATAATACCTTCTAAACCATTTTATTCAACAAACTGTATTAAAACTAAAATTATATAACTTGGTAACCACATTAAAAACGTCAATTGTTAATGAAAAGAGTTGTGTATTTTGGTCATAAAGTGTTTTGGGTCAGACCTACCCGTACCAAACGTTACCCATTTTGACATGTTACCCAACTCGTCCCATTTGCTACTTCCAGTAGAAGAACAAGGACTTCCAGTAAACAAGTACAAAACTTTACCTTCAACATTGGCAAACAGATAGAGGACCGCAGTAGACCATAAAAGCGGACTGAAAGTGTCATCAAACATGGCCAAATGGATTAAAATTCATACAGCTAAATTCTAAACCAAAAAAAAAGGGTAAGTGCCAGGGAACCCCTTAATCCCTTAGAGAATATTTTCTCTCAAGCTAGCGACCCTGCAACGCTGGTTGGGCCGTACTAAATTCTAAACCATCCACACAAATAAAATAATAACAGCAATATATGAAACTAATTACCTGATTCCCACAATGAGTTTAAAATCATCTTCAAGTGACCTCTTGATATATTTTTGAAAGTTAAATTGACTTCCAGGAGCTAAATGAACCTGTGTGTGAGAATTAAAAGTAAGTCAATACAAATAGAGTTGACCAAATACGTGGCACATCGATGAAGAAAATAACGTTGGGCGTTGTAGAACTCACGGAAATGAACCCATGGCGCATGGTCAAGTAATCTGATCTACCAACAGAAGTAAAAAATTGACGAAAGAAACATATCTGAAATGAATGATATGCTTATTATTAATCAACACTCTGATTTACATAAAAGAAGAAAAATATAGATGCATGATAATTAATATGGTTTCCTTACAACGTAGAAGATTATTGGCAATCCTGAACGGGTGGCATGACCTCTGACAAAAGACGATTCTTTTGTAAGCCGAAACCTAGAAGGATCTGCAAAAAACCATTATGAAGACAGGGATCACTAAATGAGAAGAATGTGTATACAGAAATAATGAAACAAAACATTAGTTCAAAAAGTTGTTAACGACGGTGGCAATTATGACCCGTTTACCAATGAACAGGTTGACGTGGGTTGTCGTTTATCTCAAATGGGTCAAGCTGAACAATTAGCAAAAAGGGGACATGCCAAATGGATTAAACAAGTTGAAAGTCATGCAAAGTTTCTTCGTGATGCATACAACTTTCTATATTGTTATATTCAATATTTTATGATAGTAAATATCGTTTCTGTAACCATAATTGACACATCTGTTGATTATTAATAATTTTTTTTAAAAAAAGGGATGAGAAGAATTGGTAGTAGGTCAACCTAATCCAGCCAGATTGGCCTGTTTAGATCGTACTTAGGAATTCAGGAATGAGCCTTTTCAACCTAAACCCATCTTTGTGAGTTACACAACCCGACTGATTTGCATATCTTGCTCTATGACATAGGAATTACCGTGTGCGGTTGCTTGTTGCTGTAAGATATCTTTTTCCCAGCTTTTCCACTCACGGATCTGCATCGAAGAAAGATGTAGACTATGAACAATGGCTAACATTAATTTAGGTTTTCTTGGGATTTTTGCTAGTTATTTGAAAATGTCACCTTTGCTCTCCCAGCAATCATAGTGAGGGCACTATAAATAACATGAAACACTGCCAAAAAGAAAATGAATATGTGGAGTTGATGCAATCCTTCAACAGTTATAAGTGCCTCGTATCCCTGATTAAATTAACCAAAACCAAATTAATTTAGACAGATATATTCTTGAGCATAACTAACAAGTCTTGAAAATAACCACATTTAAACGATCTTACAGGCTTGCATTCTTTTGGTGGACCGTCTCCTCCTAAACGTCTATGATCATACCATAAGAGCCTGCGGCGGGTATCTATTTCAATGTCATCATCATCAGGTGGTTGATCATCTGGTTTTTTCTTGCAAGGCAAGAAATCTTTAGTAAGAACCTTTGAAACACAAATCGAAGCAATGTAGTTCTGACAAAATGTCAGAAGCAGTGATATAAATCCGAGGATCATAAGTTCTGCATGGTATATGATCAAACATAAAACATCAGTACAAAACATATAAGTGTCTTTAAATTATTCAACCTAAAGATGGCAAATTGGCCCGTTTGGGCGACTTGGGTAACGGGTCAGAACGGGTTGGCCAGGCCAACCCACAAATGCCCTTTGGAAATCTTTAAAACAATTTTCTGTATATAAATATTATGATGTTCTAAAGTTATGAATACATGTCTAGCAATTTCTAACATTTCTGACCCGTTTGATCCATCATTTCCAGCTCGTTTTTTTTTATATCTCTGACCCGTTATCAATCTAATACAATAAAAAGTGACTACTTTCCACAACAAGCATATTCTTACCTGTCTTGATCTTCTCCAGCGCTTCAAGTAGCCCGATTTTATGTCTTTCTTTTAAATACTAAAACAAAACAATGTAAACAAATGTATGTCAACACATAACCAAACATATATAACAATCACATGCAACCATTATAGATTAAAAATGAAATATATTAAGAAACAATTACATGTCCGACATGATGAAGCATTTTCTCCAACATTATCGATAGTACGACAATGATTGCACAAACCATAGCCACGGACCATGTGGCCGTTTCATCTAACCCCCTTCCTCCTCCAGCCATCTTTTAATGTTAATTCACGCAACCACGTCCTTAATCAAATCGTTCTTAACAAATTGTAGTTTTTTTCTTAACCATCATTTGCTTATATACAAACATAAAAGTGACCCATCAAGATTATTATAGATATATTTCAATGTCTGCAATGTGATAAAAAAAAAAAACAATAAAACAAATGTTGGAATGTTTTCTTTTCTGTTTGAAAAGAAAAATGTTTGATGGTTTTTACTGGTCCTAACAGAAATGGACCAGATTCTGTACGGACAGATAATAAATTGTATATTTTAGGAGTCAAAATGTTGTAAAAAAAATATTTACCCATATCGGTAAAAAAAAATTGTTAGTTCAAAGATACCAACAAAAACCAATTAACCAGAGTGTTAATAGGGAATTCTGTTACATGAACAGAAATTTTGGCCACAGATATGTTTAAGTCACAATGATACCTTCTATTTTTTGCAAATCACATTTCACAACCCCACTTAGAACACACAATGAACAGGTAAACGAATGAGGTTTTTTGCTTAGGTAACATGGGAAGGGCGGGTTTTTTTGACTAGATATACGCAGCCTAATGGAGTATTTCGTGGCCGTTTCTGAACCCTTAAATCACGTTAAGTAACAACATAAAAGAGAAATGAGGTTGGGATTTGAATATCGAAACCAACTTAATATTGCATGTCTCCTACTACTGCTAAGGTGCCAAAAAAACTAGTTAGTGACACAAATTTACACTACAAAACAATCTATAACCACTATTTATTAGAGGTAAAAGTGAATGGAATGGGAAAGTGATCGAACTAACTAACGGAGCGTTTGGTTCACATAATACAACGAACAATTCAAATATGTCGTTATAGAGGATACAAATGAACAAAATATAAAGTTATTATAACACTATTATATAGTTTAGTAAACATTTATCAAAGAGAAACCATATATAAACCTCTTTTAACCTCAACTTTTATAGATATATAATGAACAAGAGAAAAAAAAAAGCTGTCAAAGCAATAGAACATATTTTTTGTTTATAAATTTAGAAAAAAAGGTATTAAAAAAACCAGAACGCCGCTGCCGGGGATCGAACCCGGGTCACCCGCGTGACAGGCGGGAATACTTACCACTATACTACAACGACTTG
>JAOXNX010000011.1:1154439-1166255 GCA_028566075.1 Solidago caesia
GTATATGGATACTGGTTGCGCGATGTTTATCTTGCACTCATCCTGCTCCATCACTGTTGCTGCATTGGCCTATTCAAAAGGTACAACATTTGTTTTTAAAAGAATAATTCAAAAATTACAAAATTTGTGTTTAAAACAATAAAAAAAATTTATGTGTAAACTAAATTTAATAAATCCTAAATTAAAAAACAAAATCTTCTTAAATTTACAAATCTCCTAAAATAAATAAGAAAAACTTTTTAAATCTACAAGGTCTAAACAAACTTTATGTTGCATTGTCCAGGGTCAAGAGTAGACAAGATCTAAAGGTGCTTATTTGTGATGAAGAAGGTCATCCAACAAACCACACGACGAATGTCGTATACAAAGAAATTCTTCAGGACCTTTGACAACCTTAGTGTTTCAAGACACTATTTCCTTTCCATTTTAAGTATTCTTATTCTTAGAATTTTATGCATTCTATTTTTTCGCCATTCCATTTTAATTTTTTTGCTATATTATATAGTATTTTTCTGACTGAATACAAAAAAAAATTGATGTAAATTATTCTATAATTCGAAATAACAACACGTATTCAAACGAAAGCTATGAAATATTTGCTTTGAAACCACCCGTCCATCGGATGGGTCTGAAAACTAGTTAATAAATCAAATGAGAGAGAAAGGTTTTGAGTTATAAAAAGTCAATTATACCCTTAATGTTAATGTTAATTAGTTAAATATTATTTTTTTTTATTAATTATCTTAATTAATACACCTAATCAAGATCTAACGGCCCAGATCGTGTCTTATTTGTTTTACTTTAATGTTTGTTTTACAATAACTAACCCCTATATATATGTACTAAATGAAATCTGCTAAGAAACCTACTAAGGAACCTGTTAAAATACGAAGACCTGTTAAGACATGTTAACATGTCTCTTACCAGGTTTCTTATCGTGTCTTAATAGGTTTCCTGCTTTTAACAGGTTTCCTTAAAAGGTTCCTTAGTAGGTTCCTTAATAGGTTCGTTGGTTTAAATTTAGGATTTTTGTTAACATGTCTCTTACCAGGTTTCGTATTGTGTAATCTGTTAAATATCGTGTCGTGTTCGTATTTGGCCTTAACAAGTTCGTGTCTTATCGTGTTTGTGTCGTGTCAGACACGATATGCCAACTCTAATCCTAATTTTCAATTAGAATTTGAAATTTGTGATTAATTAGGGCTACTACACTCATAAACCTGATGTACCTTACTTGTGAAATGACCACCTTGCCCCCAAAGATTCACCTTAATAGCATTATAACGCCATTTAACTATATAGCACTATAACAGGAACATAACATGACTTTTCTACTTAAATGACACATATTTAATCTACATAATTACCACTTATTAATCCACATATTTACTATATATAATTCACATGTCACACATAAATATCCACATAATAATTAACTACCATTAATTACACATAACGACGTAATGGGAGATTAAGCTTGACTAACGACAAAAGTCAACACAATAGGAAAAAGAGTTCAGGATGTTAAAAAAATATATTGACTTTAATGTTAGAAATTGTTAATAAGATTTTTAAATTATTTTGAATAAATAATTATACACTGAACAAAAATTACATATCAAAAGAATAAAACCAATGGTAGAATGTGTTGGATACGGTTCTAACTTCCATTTCCGTTTATTCTATTTAGATTTATATCTATTTAAATTTCCTTTTTTAAGGCTCTTTGTTCAATGTTTATTAGAAACTACAAAATATTTTTTTTAACATGGCATAGCGTTTGTCCAGTGTTGTGTGTTTTTTTCTTTTAACCTGTTGTTATTTTTACGTGTTTTAAAATTTAAGATGCATTTTTTAACTATGTTTTTTTTTCTTCTAATGGCAGCTATTAATATGTTAAAATTTACAGCCCGGGTTTGGGTCCATATCCCTTCCGGTGTTTTTTTTAATACAATTTGTTATCCCCGACTAATGACCGGATATAACGTGAGTCGATAAAAACTTTGGATTGTCAATAAAATAGATACTAATACTACTTAGTATTGTTTGAATATATATTGGGGGAAAAATCTCATTCGTTAGATCATTGTTAACAACGTTACTTAGCATCGGTTTTATCGATCAAAAATATTACTAGTACCACACCCTACAAACTCTGTTCTTTCTCACACACATACACACACACACACAAAGCGGTGATCTGTATTTCAAGTAATAATAATTATAATAAAAAGGAAGCCATGAGTACTAGTGCATCAGCAGCAGCATTATCAAATTCATTGGTTTTACCAAATCAATTATCATCTGGTACTTCTTCCTGATTTATTGTCATATATTTTCAATCTTTATTCTTATAATTTTTTTTTTTTTATTTGGGTAAAGGGTTACCCCGGTGATTTTTTTTTTTCTTATAAAAATTTAGTACTATACTTTATGATTTATATATATTAATTTTGTAGCATTTATATTAGTTTTTTGCTACAAGTTGTAAAACCTTAAAAATTAGGAAATGATCAATGTGGGTTTGGCTTATTATGTTTTGGAATTTTGCTTATTTGTGAAAACAAGCATATATCACTTTTTATTTAGTTGGTTTTTCAAACACTATTTTTGTTTTTGTTTTTACCCTTCGGTTAGTAAATCGTGTAACACTATGGTTAAAGGGACATGGGGTTGGGATTTGAACATCTGACCTCCGCTTTTATGCTGCATGTCCCCTACCACTAGGCTACCATCGTTGGGATATTTTCCCGAGTTTTAGCATTTTGAAAATTTCATAGTCATATAATCCCCCCAAATGCAATTCCAAACACCTTGGTATGTTTGGAAAATGTAGCTAGAGCTAGAAGCCAAGGCCTTTCTTAAACGTTACTTTCAAGGATATTTATTTTATGGGATTTTTGGGGCCGGGGCTTTTTACTAAAAGCTGCATCAGATGTAAAAGTCTTTTTTTCAATAGAAGTTTTTTTCTTTTTTTAATTTAAACATAATGCTTTGAAAAGCCCTCGCCAAACACATCCCTTATTTTTAAATGCGAATTTACTAAAAAATTTCAATTCTTTTTGGCTAAAAGATAGTTATTTACTCTAAAATCAGCATATAAGCAGTTTTATCCAAACACCCAAGGCTGTGTATTTGCTTTGGATATGAGCAGACACACATTTAAATAGGCAATGTGAAACACCATCGTAAACCTCCATCGTTCCTAAGTACATGTGATTTTGTGAACTCGTAAGCTATAACCTTATGTAACATTAAACCTTCGTCACATGTATTGTTGATTTTGTTATATTGGTAAACTAGTACTGTATCTGTATGTATTCAAGTTTTATGCTGCTGTTAGTTATCAGTTAGCACCCATTAATGTATGTAATTTATAGGATAAACTATCAGGATTAGTTTAGATTATTGTAGGATTTATGGCAGTGGGCTTTAAATATAATTTTTGATAGACATATTAATATGTCGATGGTCAATGAACACACAGTGAGTTACATATGTGATAACTGGCGAATGTATCTACTGTGAAGTCAAATACATTTGATTTGAGGAAAAGTAGCTAATTATATACTGTATTTTTTATGTATTTAAATTGTGGGTATATGTGGAATGTCTCCTAAGCAATTTCTTTTTCAAACTTGAATTATTACGTACTGTCCCGGTGGGATTGGTTATTGTTGGATTCAAATGATAGGAAGTCAATTAGAACGGTCAAATCCCCATGAAAGTCAATGGCATTGTTTCAATTCCATATAATCTACTAATCTAATACGCCTAATGCTACTTTGTATAGTTCCAACAACTTGATTGTTAGTTATAATTGTGACTTCTATTCCTGTCACCCTAAACTTCCCAAAACTTGAAATTATTGGTCTAATGATTGGTTGGCATGATTCCATTTCATGCCATTTCTGGTACAACGGTTCTATTGGCTAACCTACATGGATATGCATACCTTGAAAAGAAGATTGTAAACTATTATTCTGAATATTCATTGGTTATAGTGCATATATTGGTGAAAATCCTAGATCTGCTACTGATTGTCCTTGTGACGCCTTGTGTGTTGTAACAATCTACACGGATTGATGTCTTTGCAAGTTGTGCAATATTTTTGAATGTAATACCTAAACTACATTTGTGCTTGGGAATTTTACTCAACAGTTTGATCTTGGTGTTGTGATCTTGTGGTAGGTTCCTCTCTGAAGTCGCTTGACCAGAGCACCACATTGTTGTTTGGACAAAATCGTGTTGGTAATGTACAATTACGCACCTCTAAGAGAACTCTCTCTGTTCAAGCAAGATACAGGTAATTGTCATGAGATATTTGTTGTAATGTATGGATATCAGTCAAATGTCTGAATTACCCTTGAAAATGACAAAGTAGAGGGATCTCTTGGACGATAACTAACGTCAGAATGTTTTTAAATAGATAGTATCGGTAAATAACTCTTTGAACTTCAAGAGCTACCAGAAAAATGTTATGCTGCAATTAATCTCTGTTAAAGGGATATCCCAAAATTGAAATTATTAGTATTCTATGGTAACCATGTTTCTGTACGCCATAAGTTTTCATTGTAACTAAGTGAACCAACATGGATCTCGGGTTCTGTACAGCAATCTTCAGTTTCTTTTTCTTAAAAGTCTAAATATCTTCTTTAGTTTGTCCAAATGGTTCTTATAATTGTTACTGGATTTTCAAGTTGATACAAATTGCATTTTGAGCCGTTCTGAACACTCTGCAGTTGCATTTAATATGAGAAGAATGTTCTTTCAATGTGTATTATCGTTTTCTTCTCTCTGTGACTCTTATGTATTATCATTTCCAATCATAAAAGCATGTTGGTAATATTTCTTAGAAATTATTGTTTTATTTATCTCCAGTGATGATGGAAGATCGAGCAGTGGGAGTGCCTTTGTTGGTGGATTTCTTCTTGGAGGATTAATTGTTGGCACACTTGGTTGTGTGTATGCACCTCAGGTTACATTACTACACTTAGCATTAACAATTATACTGGAGGTTGCAAAATGGGTGGGTTCGGGTCGAAATGGGTTTTTTAATGTGTTGAAATGGTTCGGGTGTGTTTTTGCTTGCCCCACAAACATGTTTTGTGTATTTTGCTATAAAATATGTTAACAATAATATATCTTCATAAATATCAAACAATTTAGGAAGCTGTAATCATTAAGAATACATATTTGGCAACTTTGAACCGTTTGACTCCTTACCCTTCATAACCAAATTTTTATGACATGTCTAATATATACATACAAAAATTGTTCTCTGCTTTATATATTTACTAAAACAATCATTTTGATATTTAACCAGATTAGCAGGACACTAGCTGGAACTGACAAAAAGGAGTTGCTCAAGAAGCTGCCAGCTTTCATTTACGATGAAGAAAAAGCTTTGGAGGTAGACAATCTTTATTCGTATTTCTGTTGCTAGTTCATTATCCAAAAAAATTTATACTGGTTCTTCAAATGTGGAACTATCATTAACAATGTACTAATTTGATTTCGTTTTTTATTCAGAAAACACGCAAAAAACTGGCAGAGAAGATAGCACAGCTGAATGATGCTATTGATGATGTATCTTCTCAGTTGAAATCAGACGATGAGGGGTTAAATTCTAATGATGCTATTGTTCCTGAAAAGTCCCAGTCCGTTGCCTGAAAATTTCATGGTTTTGTCATCACAGATCTTCAATACCTGTACGCAAGATTCGTTCCAAGAAATAATAGTGTCAACCTTTTATGTTCTCTCCTGTGTTCTTGACTTCAAAACATATGTGACTATAAAGCTGTCTATGCAAATTTTACGTTTTTTTTTTTAATATTTCAATACGTGTTTTCGTTTTTTTCCTGTGATAAGGATTGAATGCGGGACCTTGGTCCATTTCAGGCTTACCTTTTTACATGCCTCAGTCTTTCCATATGACTGGAATGGTAAATGACATGACGAAATGCTATAATGAACTCGAATTCGATACTTGTACTTGTACTGTACAAGTTATATATGCATGTTTTTCTAGTCATTTGATTGGTGGTGTCTTATATGCTTATATAAATTACTGGGACCCACCGCGATACACGTGGATGCCATGTCGATATAATATCCTCTTTGCCAAGTATTTTGTGGTAAATTGCCTTTCAACCTTGCAAAGTATCATTTTATCTTATCCTTATAAACATCAAATGTCTCATTTCCCAAGTATTTCCTAAGTGTTTTTATTTTTTCCTATATGGAACACCATGTAAATACACCATTTACAACCTCTAAGTATCATCACATTAAATAAACGACGGTACAGACTAATTCAGGACTTTCTAATACTCGAGTCTAATGATCATCACCTATCGTTACGAGTTTTTTTTATAAGAACATATGACACGATTAACTCGGATAAACTCAGATAACGGAAGCTTAATCTCTAGATTAGTTGACTTAAACTACAATTACCAAAAAAAGAAAAAGTTGCAAAAAGGATGATATTGTGGTTGAGATGTTTGGGAGGTGGATATTGGAAGCATATTATCATTATCTTATCTATTTCTTCCTCCACACATTTCTTCACCATATTTTCAACCCCATAATCCTAAGAAGCAAAAAAATGTATGTATGTATTCAAACAAAACTGTATCTATATAAAAAGAAACAAAGCAATACACCTCTGAGTTTTTAGTTGAACTCAGTAGCCATGGCTTCCAATGCAGCTCTTGCTTCCACAAGAATCCCAACCATCACCAGGCTTCCTTCCAAATCATCAATCTCAACCTCTTTTCCTTCCCAATGTTCCACCAAGGTCTTTCTTTCTCTCTCTTTTTTTTTTTTTTGTTTCGTTAAAACGGATAACAGACGTCTGTCGTTGGACTTGAAACCGTAACGTATAGAAGGTTATATGTCCACCAGATAAATTACTTCGTACACCAAAGTTACGTTGTGATTTGTATAATTAGCTGTAGTTTTTGTACATTTTACAAAAATTTGGTGTCACAAGTAATTTATTTGGTGTACGAATCACGTCTCTTGACGTGCCAGGGCTATTGCTTCTCTGTTGATTAAATAATCTAATCCATCTCATATTTTTGAATTTGATTTTGGGTTGTTTGCAGAGATCGGAAGTAGCCGAATTCTCTGGACTACGATCAAGTGGGAGCGTGACATTCGCTAAGTATGTCAAGGACTCATCTTTCTTTGATGCTGTCTCTGCCCAATTTACCACCAAGGTTTACTTTCTCTTCTATGTTGCTTGGCATAGCGTTTTGAAATACATTATCGATTAGTTTAGTTTGTACTAATTTGTTTCGGGACTAGCTTATTGAAAACGTAGTATCTGATTATCACATATAGCATAGTTTACAACAAAAATCAATCTTAAACATCTTTGGAATATTGATTTCCAAGGATAGTGAGGCTATTACAAAAATTTCATTAAAGGCCATAACAAGGTTCATGAACACAGATTGGACGCCAAAAACGAACAACATGCTTATGAGTTATATATGTTTTCGAGATCAAAACATATATATGTAAACTTCAAGTACTTGCGTTGTATGTATATCTTGATAGTTATGTAATCAGTTAAGTTCAAAAAAAGAAACATCTATTTTATAAGTTGATCAAACATCTATTTTATATATTGTTTTATATATCTGCAAGATTTGTTTCAAGGGAACACATGATTGTATAGTTTGGTTAGCATCTTTTGAAACGGTACAATGCCTTTTACAAAAGCTTTCGATAAGGATATATTTATATGAAGATATCGTGAAGATCTGAATTAGAAAGAACTCTGTGAATTAGGCTGCAGTATCAGGGACTGTTAAGGTAGAGACAGTTGCAAAGTTGAAGGTAGCAATCAACGGATTTGGACGTATTGGCCGAAACTTTCTCAGGTGCTGGCATGGACGTGTAGACTCCCCACTAGAAGTCGTGGTGGTCAACGACAGCGGTGGTGTCAAGAATGTATGTGAACATTACCACAGTTAATGTAAAGGGTATAAGTTTTTGCAAGCTTATTACAAGGTTTCACATTTTGGTATATGTGCAGGCTTCTCACTTGCTTAAGTATGACTCTATGTTGGGTACCTTCAAAGCTGATGTTAAGATTGTCGATAATGAGACGATCAGTGTCGATGGAAAGCTGATCAAGGTTGTTTCTAGCCGAGACCCTCTTAAGCTCCCATGGGCTGAACTCGGTATTGACATTGTTATCGAGGTATGTCTAATCTTACCTCGTTCGTACATTGTATGCAGTACTATTTAAAATGGGTTCGGTCAAAATGATAATTCTTAAATCGGGTCAGAATGGTTTGGGTGGAGCGTGGGTTACAGTCTTACAGATCAAAACATGTTGATGACTTCATTTATCTTTGAAGTTCAAGTGATTATATTTCAACAAATGAAATTCATATAATTTTTGGAAACTTTTCTTGAGGATGAATTTTATGTGATGACTAGGGAACTGGGGTGTTTGTGGACGGGCCAGGTGCTGGCAAGCACCTCCAAGCCGGTGCTAAGAAAGTCATCATCACTGCACCCGCAAAAGGTGCCGATATTCCAACATATGTCATTGGTGTCAACGAGAAGGACTACGACCATGATGTTGCCAACATCATGAGGTCCGTTTCTATGCAATTTGTTATCGAAGTTTATACATATAGCATTCATGAATTAAATTCGTGAAATATTATTGTATTTCAGCAATGCTTCTTGCACCACCAACTGCTTGGCTCCTTTCGCAAAGGTCATGGACGAAGAATTCGGTAAGCATATGTTTTCATTTCATACCTCAAATTGCAAAAATGAAATTACTTTCTGATATGAACTTCTAAACATGATGCATTGGCGTTTTTATGACTTTTCGAATGCCTGATAAGAATTGTAACATATAACCCGTTATGCATCTATGTAGAACTTTTCGATTGTAAAAGCTAAACTTCTTCCATTTATCTGAAGGTATCGTGAAGGGAACGATGACTACAACTCACTCCTACACTGGAGACCAGGTACATATCCTTGCAATGATACTTTTTTTTTTCAAAAGAAATTAGAAATTACTAATTGATTTGATACTTACACATTGTTGTGTGGTACAGAGGCTATTGGATGCTTCACACAGGGACCTAAGGAGGGCTAGAGCCGCGGCATTAAACATAGTCCCAACAAGCACTGGTGCAGCCAAGGCCGTGTCGTTGGTCTTGCCCCAACTCAAGGGCAAGTTGAACGGCATTGCACTTCGTGTCCCTACTCCTAATGTGTCTGTTGTCGACCTTGTGGTCAATGTGGCTAAAAAGGGTCTCACAGCCGAAGACGTAAATGCTGCTTTCCGGAAAGCGGCCGATGGTCCATTGAAAGGAATCTTGGCTGTTTGTGACGAGCCACTAGTGTCAGTTGACTTTAGGTGCTCCGATGTTTCGACAAGTATTGACTCGTCATTGACCATGGTCATGGGTGATGATATGGTTAAGGTCGTCGCTTGGTACGACAATGAATGGGGATATAGGTATGCTCTTAAATATATTACACTTCGTTTTTGTCAGTTGGATAACATGTCAAAAAAAGAGAGATGAGATATTTTTTCCTACGGACTAAAATAGCTTTGTCCATATTTTAAAATAGTGTGTCAAATATGATTACAAAGTTAACATGCTTTTCTTTTTCTTTTTTGTTATCGTAGTCAACGTGTGGTCGATTTGGCACATCTAGTGGCGGAAAAATGGCCAGGGGGCGCCGTAGCTGGAAGCGGAGATGCATTGGAGGATTTTTGCAAGACGAACCCATCCGAAGAAGAGTGCAAGGTTTACGAAGCATAATTCTTTTGTTGTATGTACAATACATCCACTCTTTAGAGCTTGTCAAAAATATCGTCGTTATGTAACATCATGGTGATTTATTTTGTATGATTAACATTCGAACGACCTCGAAATTTTATTTCAAATTTTAATTTCGTGGCAAGAAAAGCTATATATATATTATATATATATTCGAGAATAATTGAAAAGCTCATTTTATTGTTCACTTGATTATTGTGGTTGGTTTATTTTGTCTTTTACAAAATGCCAAAAGAGAAATAATATTCATTGTGTATTACTATGTGAAGCAGATTAGTCTAACTGCCAACTTCTTAGCCAATTAAAAAAATTACTAATTCAAACTTTGTCGAAAGATTTGAAAAGGTTATTTTAGATGCTATATTTTCTCTTCAGAAACACTTTAAACAGAATCTTTTGCTTGGTTGCACCAAGTGTTATTGGAAACAAGTGTTCCATGTAATCCTTATCACATCGATTTGGTGTCTATAAAAAAAAATAGAAATCATGTTGTTTCCAGATCAAAACGGAATCCAGTGAGCTTAATTATAGCCGAAATCCGGTCCTTAGCATTTACTTGGATCAAAAGTCGGTCGAAATATAAAGCCTTGGCATGAGGAATTTAAATTGGTGTGAGTTTAATTTTCACTTGTTTTAAATACTCTTGATATATTTTCCTGGTGTTTTCCTTTCTAAAGAATTGGTGTTTGTAACCGTGTGTTTTAGGTGTCCAATGTTTTGTTGGTTCACCGTATAATGGTAATTGATTTTGTTGATCGTTCAAAATAATAATAATAATAATAAGTTATCGTATTACCTTAAAATTAATGAGAGAGAGCCATTGAGAAAGTATGAAACCGTCAATAAAATGGGAGACAAAAAATGACTTTTTTTTAAACACACCAAATCAGTAAGGTTATAATTTAATCTATAAAAATACAAAATAAAATAGATAAATAAAGCGTCATTTAGCACAAATTCGTTTGTTATAGACCATACCACGTCTATAAAATACGAATAAACGAATCAAAATTCTCATACGTTATTTAGTGAGATTTAAACCTGATATCTCATGGGATATCAGGTATGAGAATGATACACATAGCCCTACGAGGCTACGACTATGGTTAACTTTTTTGGACATGCATACATGTATTCTATCATGATATTTTTGCTTAATTTTAAGAGGCGATTATGTTAAATGTACACCACTTTTATACATATTTTAATATATTAAACATAATCTCGATGTATATCATTTCCCAATTGTTATTTGTTGATAAATGAACATAAGAAATCTATTTCGTTTATACATGTGTGCCTAGAATTATCAACAATTTTTTTTTAGGGTGAGAGGAGTTTTTGCTAATTTGTCAAAAGTTGACATGAACTTCACCAATAAAAAAATGACACATAGCAAAAATTTTCATACAAATCCATACCTATTTTATACAAAAAAAAAAAAAAAAATTTGTTACCAATTCCAAATTTTTTTTAATGAAAAAACTAAATATTAAAAAAAGAAGAAGCAAAAGCACAAAAAAACAAAGCAAAACACAAAACCCAACAACACCAACGTCTCATTCTATCTGTGTGATGCCACCGATTTACTCCCCTTTTATCAATACCAATGTTTCATTGATTACCAGGAGGTAGAGATACCAAGCAATCGATTGTCGATAGATGATGCCGACAGAACACCCCTCACTATATAATGAACCAACAAAACAATTTACAATTAACGTCATACTATAATAAATGAAATTCTATGTTGATTACAATAGCATTACGCAAGTAATACATACCTAATTTAGTAATTTTTCGTACTTTAAAAGATCTAGCTATTTATCAAAGATTTTTTTCTTTTTTTTAAAGAATATTATATTATACTAGTTTCTATCTACAAAGAGAAACGTAGCCGCAATAACATTAACACACTCATTTATCATCTGACACGTGTACTTTGGATACTGCAACGTACACACCATCTTTTACCGTCCATTA
>JAOXNX010000011.1:1191148-1202541 GCA_028566075.1 Solidago caesia
AGTTAATTCCTCTTAACCTTACATTTCTTTCATCAGCTTCTTTCTTTGACTTCAGCTGATTGATCTTCTGATGATTATATTAATAACGAATTATAACTACTACTAAACATACTTAGCAGTTATGTTTAACTAATTAAATTCCTAAGTCCCATTTTGGGACTAACACATCCCATACTCGGCCCGAGACCCACATACCCTGACCCAAACATAGCCCAAAAAGTCGGGTTTCCAGTTTGCCCATCGGGACGAGTTTTTTTTTTTTTTTTGTCATCCCTACATATTATCTTAATAACTTTATCGTCACTAATAAGTAATCTACGTCCGGATTTGGGCGCGAGAATTTTTAATTAAGTCTGGGTCCGGTATCACTTAAACCCGGCCCACACATGACATGTTGTCATCCCTTATCATATGTCACGTCGGATCCTAAATTTCTGGTGAGCAACACAATCATCAACTTGATAGAAGAAATGACAAAATTGCACCTAAGTATCAATTAATTTTAGTGGCAAATTTGTCATTTATATGCATTTTGAGTGATAAATTTGCCATTATAAAAAAATGAGTGGCAAATTTATCTTTTACATACATTTTGAGTGATAAATTTACCCTTTTAACCTATAACAACAAGATGTTTCTAAATTTTTTAGTGCATTAAAATATGGGGATAACATATATGCTTCTAGCAACATATTCATACATGCTTCCCCCTCATAATCTTTAAATTTTTTTAAAATATTTAGCCATGTGATTGAAATCAATATGAAAGGGAGGTAGAAGCATATATGTTATCCCCTTAAAATATATCTTGAAAACTTAAAAATGTAGTGCATTTCAAAATTTCTCATTTTTATTCTTGAAAAATGTAAAAAAGGTTATTCTTATGTCAAACACACTTTTAACTTTTGTTTTAAAGACACTAGCAAACAAACTGCACAATAAAACATTAAAAAAATATAATTTCATTTCATCATTAATTTTAAAAATAAAAAAAGAAGCAAAGGTGAAAGCAATAAATGCTCCACCCCATGGCTTGATCATTGAGCTTTAATTTTTTTAAAAAGAAACCCACCCAAAACCAGATGCATCTCTCTCACCAATTTTAATTCTTTTCTTTTTTGCCCTTTTTTAAGCTTTACCAACACCAACCATTTTAATTTTAACAAATAATTTTCTCTCATTATTTCCCCATTTTCAAGATTTTGCTTCAAATTGGAACATTTGTTATATTTTTAATTTTTTCTAATAAAAATTCAATCTTTTTGAATACCCATTTGTTTGAATCAATCTTTATGTGCAGATCAAGAATCTTGAACTTGAAAGACAGAGTCTTTTTATAACTTAAGTAATGATGGCTGCAATACTTTGATGAGGTCAGTGATAAAATTGGGTAAATTTTCATTATTTCATACATTACTATGTTTTTTTCCCAAAATGAATGGTTTTGTTGGATTTCACTTGTTTACATTGTGTATGTATGTATGTATGTATGTGTGTGTGTGTGTGTGTTTTTACTGTGTGTTATACTTATCTTTTTTGAATATTGTTGTTGGGTGTTTACTCAAAAAAGTTATTAGAGTTTTGAACTCTAAAACTGGAAATTAATATCTTGCAAAGCAAATTGTAGGAAAAAAAGATTCAGAAAGATAGTTAGAGTTAGACTTTAAATCTGAAAGCTAGTAGCTTTCATGTATTGATGCAGAGAAAAAAAAAAAAAATAGTAGTAAGTTTCGTGTATTGGCCTTTATCTTGCTACTATAACATATAATAAAGAGTAATAAATTATCACATAGAGATATAGTAACATGAACTAAGAAGTCGCTGAAATCGTTGAATTTTATGGAAATAACATGTTTAGAGAACTGAATATGAATTCGCTGTAATCGTTGAATTTTATGGAAATAACATGTTTAAAGAACCGAATATGAAATTGGATACATGGAACTCAAGCATGTTTAAGGCACCACTTAATAGTTTTGGTGTGGAAATAGATTAGCGGGTAGCCGATAATGCTTTGGCAGGTAATAGTTAAGAGGCTGCAATGGTATCATAGGAAGGAGGGGTGGTTGTTTTTTTTTTGGGTTAGGGGGTGTTCACAAAGAAACTCACAACTTGGAGACGAGCATGATGAATCGCATACTTTTCCTTGATTAACAATTTAAAGTTTGTCAATACATGGTAACATCTTTGTCTTCTTTGCCTTCTGAAATATGCATAGTTTTAACTGTAATCAAGGCATGAAGATGAAAACAGATTGTAAATTGTTGGCATGTCGATGCACACACATTATTTATTTCTTACAACCAATTCGTGACAAAATGGAGAAGTTTTGGTTTCTAATATGTATATGATGTATCACAGGTTTGCTATTGACCTTTATTAAAATTATAAAGCAAGATGATATCTGAGAGTATGACGGGTGAGGCATCACTTCATCAAGAACTTGAGGTTTTAAGTGTGTCAAAACGTCTTGTTAGAAGCCTGAGCCAAAAGTTGAAAAGAAAGAACCACGTTGGTGTAGCTGAAGATGAGGACGTCACACGGGGGATTTCCTTAAGATGTCCAACTTTATACAGTCGGGGCGGTGGTTGCAAAGTTGGTGCAACAACAGGTGAAGAATTTGGTGATATGGGCTGTCGAAGACGTTTTTCGACTTCCAGTGAAGACGGAAAAGGGTACAAACCAGTTTGTGGTACTGGAACCGAGGATACCAATATGGATTGCTTTTCATATGGAGTAAAAGAGAGATTTTGGAAGAGAAGTAATAGGAAGGTTCCGGAAGTCGAAGGTGTACATGTGTTTCTCCCTGATGATATTGTCGAAATGTGTTTAGTGAGGCTCCCGTTGACCAGTCTCATGAAAGCCCGTTTGGTATGTAAAAAATGGAGAAACTTGACCACAACACCTCGGTTCATGCAAATGAGACGTGACGGTCTGTATCATAGCCCGTGGTTGTTTCTTTTCGGTGCGGTTAAAGATGGTTTTTGCTCTCGGGAAATACACGCCTTAGATGTTTCTCTAAATCGATGGCATAAAGTCGAGTCAGAAGTTCTTAAAGGCCGGTTCTTGTTCTCGGTTGTCAGCATCCAAGAAAGTGTTTATGTCATTGGAGGTTGTTCTAGTTTGACAAATATCGGTAAACTTGACCGAAATTCAGTCAAGACCCACAAAGGGGTTTTGGTGTTTAGCCCTTTAACCAAGTCTTGGCATAAGGTTGCATCCATGAAACACGCAAGGTCAAAACCGATTCTAGGGGTATATGAAGTCAACTCAGATAGTTTGACCATCAAAAATCAGCACAACCGACAAGATCGACGTCTGATCAGGACAAGAATCGGTGGAGTATCAGATGTTTACGAGGATCCGCATAGACTTTCAGTTAGACGTCAGTTAAGATACTCTCTTGATGAAAACGAGGTTTCATTTAGACAAAAAAGCGAGAACTCGAGCAAAAAGGATTCTAATAGATTCTTGATTATGGCAGTAGGTGGTGTTGGATCATGGGATGAGCCGTTAGATTCATGTGAAATATACGATTCTTCATGTAATAAATGGACAGAAATCCAAAGATTGCCCGTTGATTTTGGGGTTGTTTGCTCGGGAGTTTTTTGTAACAAGATGTTTTATGTGTACTCAGAAAATGATAATCTCGCAACATATGACATAGAAAGGGGGTATTGGGTCAGATTTCAAGCAACAATGTTGCCGGCCCGTGTACATGAGTATTACCCAAAGTTGATTTCGTGTGAAAGTAGGTTGTTTATGGTGTCAGTTTCATGGTGCGAAGGAGAAGGTCAAATTGGTAGAAGGAATAAAGCGGTTAGAAAAGTGTGGGAACTTGATCTGATGTATCTTAATTGGGAAGAAATTTCAACACATCCCGATGCTCCTATGGATTGGAACGCGGCATTTGTTGGCGATAAAAATATGATTTTGGGGGTTGAGATGTTCAGGATTTTTGGTCAGGTGTTGGATTTCTTGACCATGTTTAATGTGTCTGATGCATCAAAGAACTGGATTCACATTTCGAGAAACCAGCTTGCTCATCAATTGGATGCTTCTTCGTGCATGACAAAATCGGTAGCTATCGTGCGCTTGTGACTCTACAAACCAGTGACCCGACTCAATGTATCAGTGACTTATTACATTAGGTATCAAACTGCTCGCAAGCTGTATCCTTAGTTGCGACGTTGTAGTAACTCATGCAGTTAGATCGTTTCTACATTATTTGTTCCGTTTTGTGTTCGTTTTATTTATTTTGTATCTTCATGAGATTCATATTTGTCAAATGTAGAATAAATTTGGTTGCAGATATGGACATGTTAATCATTTGTTGTTCGATTTGATTTGGATTTTGTGTTTCCAGGCTGTGAAAACAGGGGTGACTAAATATATTAGAAGTAGTATATGAATATGTTGCATCCCAACTAGTATTATATATTTGGCGACTTTGAACCCATTGCACAATATTCTAATTTCGTATACCGACGACCTGTTAAGAGATAAAACATAGCTCAAATTGGCCGACTCGGCGCATGGGTCAAACTTGCTGAGAGGTAACAAGTGTCGGTGGCCGATGAGCTGGTTAAATCTCCATGAATACAATCTTCTTGATACGCATAACTTTTCATAGTTACAGGACGTCAGAAATTACAAGAAAATCGGGAATCATTGATATGCGCAAGAAATGCCGTGACGCTACGATTGAATTCAAAAAACAATAGACAATCTTTATTGTCTTCACTCCAGAATTGCTCATTAACAATTCTGCAGAGAGAATGAAAGGAATGCCACAACCGTAACTCTACATAAAATACATCGAGATCATGCAAAATCGACAAATAACAACAGAAACAACATACAATTACAGTACCTTACAAGTTTGTACTATAGCAAAAACACAACTACTATGTACCTCCATTCATTCCCTTGAGCTTCGTGACCACTCTGAAGGAAAGTGAACTCTTTGGGCCTTATCCCATGTTCGGAAAGACACCAGAGAAATTTGGTATCTTATCTATATGTTTCAAGGCGCGTTCTGCAATCTGTCTGGTTCGATAATCACCATGTTGAAATGCATCAACAAGTGCTGTACTAACATTTGGGTCCCCCGATACTTCATACGCTATATCCTCTGTCCGTAATAATCTCTCCACCATCCAAACTGCCCGTCTTCTTAAATTTTCCGTTTGTTTCTCGAGTAACACATCGAGAATTGGTTTTATCCCTTCAGCCTCGCACAGCACACTCACACCTTCTTCTATATTCACCCCGTCATCCAATAAAGTGGATAACGCTGATAACGATGCTTCAACCACCTTCTCATTTGTATGGTCTAACAAAGCTACTAATCTCGCGAGAGCCTGTCCTTCTATTAAGCAAAAAGTGTCTCTTTGTGTACAGGTCCCACGATGAACCCTACACAACCCCGTTACCACGGGCTGGTTGCTTAAACAAGGGAAGATTGACCCACAAAATCCTGGTGATGGCAATTCCGGTATTTTTGTCAAATTCTTTGATTCTTGTGAGAGATTCTCTAAAGCAAGAGCTGAAGCCATTTGTACATTGTCGAGCCCGTTTGCTTGAAGCAATTCGGTGAATAATCCTGTAAGGTCATGATCACGACAAAATGAAATGGCTTTTGGCTCGTTGGCTAAAACAAAAGTAATCCTTGAAAGGACCCGCACAAGTCCTTCTAGATAAGGTGTCACAAACCGACTTCTTCTAGTCTCTCCCTGCCGGATCATTTTTATTCTTGAAACTACAATCTGAAAATCACCTTCGTCAAGCATCTGTCTCGTGAGCCCGATATCCATTTCCGGGAGATCCGCTACAATCCCGACGGCGGCTGCTTGCTCTTCTGTGCTTGCAATATTTTCTGCTATTACTTTGAATAAACTACTGAGCTGGCCCGAAGACCCGCATAAACAACCGGCTAATTCTTGGCCCATGTGGATAGAAAGATTTTGAAGAAGCTTAATCGCAGCCATGCGCAGATCTTTTTGTGGGGCTTCAATGAATTGAACCAAACTGATGGTGGCACCCAAACTTTTAATGGCTGTAGCCACCCCCATTACCGTGATGGGAGAATTCGTTAACCCAACAAGAACTTGAAGAAGTTTGCATTCTATGGACGGGCCCGTGTTGCTAATCATTTGGAGTAGATTGTGAATTATGTCTTCGGACACAAGGGTTTGGTAGTTTGGGCCGACTGGGATGGAGTCAAAGTCACAATCAGAGCTCACTAAATTGGCAAGAATTGTGGCAGATATCTCTTTTAGTCGCATAGGGAGGCGGTTAGATCCCGCAAAGAGATCATTGACTAGAGGAGGAAGTATACCTTCTTCAACCAAGACTTTTGCACTTGCTTCACAAGATGAGACTTGATTTAGGGCTTTTAGGGCAGCTTCTCGAGACTGCATGTCACCACTTTTCATGAGGTTGATTAAAGATGAACCTACAGTTCGTGCTACAAAGACTTTAACATCATTACTAAGAGCCAAATCGCCGAGGTATGAAGCCATAGAAAGTTTCATATCGGGAGAACCTGAAAATATAGATATCCCAAAACGTGGTTAGAAGGTGCTGCACTATATGATATGCTCACTTCATACCAAACTAATATCACCAACTTCCACTTAGGATGGAGCAACTGACATTTTAAACTGGAGGCAGCAATTTCAAACCATTTGGTGTATCATTTTGATGACAACTGGTCAAACAGGTTAAAAATGAAATACGGGCTAAAAGTAAAATAGTGTCGAAAGGGTAGGTGGGATAAACTGGTGAAAATTCGCTAAACACATATTCAAATGTTTACAAAAACAAAGTTGTTATATTTGAAAGAATTTATGTTACTATTTTAATAATATAACTTTGTAATCATACAAATACATATTAATTATTTACAAGTTCTTTTTAAAAATAAACTAATACGGAGTAAATGTTATTGGTCAACCCAACCCGATCTGTCCTAATTTAATCCCCACATAAAGTTACCCATTTTTACACATTACCCGACCGCTTGATATGCCACCTCTAATAATAAAGCGTCAATTAGAACTTTAGCAGCAAATATACAGCCATTCAAGCGATTATGCAAAAGTAAACACTAAACTTTGCACGAATAAGCAATTTTAGACAAAAAGTCAAGCATGGTGGTTCCTTTTACACCTACATTTACAGACCTCATCATCTAAAAGTGTAAAATGCAAAAAATTGGCATATATTTATGGTCATTTCCATTTTATGATTCATACTTTAAATTTAACACTTTGGAGTCTATACTTTCAGTTATTACTTTTGCCAGGGTCAACACCATAAGGTACCGTTGGACTGAAATATTTGTTTTGACAGAGTGGATCTTAAATTGTTGAACAATGGGGTATGAATCATAAACAGAGAAATCCCTCAAAGCATGTAAACTTTCTATGCAATTCGCAAACTACATATTCTTTTGGTATTTTCACAAGAAAATAGTTAGCATGTAACAATAGCACAAGAATGATTGATCAAAATAACATAGTTGCCCCCAGCTCATCATACAAGAGAGTTTTCATATTAAATTTGGTCCACGAGACAAGATTTACTTCCGTTCAAGTACAAGTTAGATTCGAACAACCAAATCATGAGTACAGGCATTAAAATTAGTTGCCCACTTCAGCTAAACTATTAACTATCTGTAGATCCAATGATTGATTAATTTATGTCCGGTGTGTGTTTAGGGGGTTGGGGTTGGGGTTGTGGTGAAGAGTATAAACATATGTAGAATAAGAAGGCATTAAAGCTCATACACAAAAATCTTTCAAGTGCGTCCAAAGAAACTGAACGAAGATAACAATTGCACTCTACATGAAATAATTGTCTAGCTTGGCCATTCAAACTTTATTATAGAAAAGAAAATGTGATATGGATTAGTACCTTCAAGAAGCAGCGTCAAAAGAGGTTGCAATCTGCCATTTTCAGCCATCTGCCTCACATTATTCTCGTTCTTCTCCAAATTTTCAAGAGTTTTGTCAGCTTTCTCAACAATTAAGATATTTTCTGATTTGCTGCTTGTCATTCCGACTAAAATTAGGATTGCTCCATTGACAGAACCAATTTTTTCACACAAAGACTCGGATTTGGAGAGCTCAAAGAGCAATGAGACAGCTTCTTCCCTTTCTTTGGATTGTTCATGAGACAAGAACTTGACAATTGTGCGCACTTTATCCCCTTCAGCCATTATTTCCTGAAAAGCACAAAATCAGCATATATACTGCTATTTGATTACAATTAGAGGTGGCATTTGGATTGTGTTTTGTCTCAAACAGGCCAAACAGAAAAATTAAGCATAACGGTTCATAGGGTTGTAACTTGTTAGTAGCCCAAAGTCTACTTTTAATGTGTATAGCCTCCTAAATCGTTATTATTCAATGATTAAAATGATCATTTTGATCATATTGTTTTTGTAATCATAAAAAAAATGTTAAATATATAAAATTCTAAAAAAGGAAAAAAAGGTGTTTGCGGTCAAACCACAAACCATTTTGACCCTTCCCCCTATTGCCACCACTAATGGTTCCACGATAATGAAGATGGTAATATATAATATATTTACGTACCTTATTATCATCGTCATCCTCTACTACTATTCGAAGAGTTTCCAAAGCTCTACACCTGACTCTACGGCTAGTGCTCTTCAACATGTCAACGACCATAGGTAAGAGCTCAGCATTACGGATGATGTGCTTATTTGAAAGATTTTTTGAGGCAAGTTGCTGAATAAATCTCAAAGCATGCAATATATCACTTTCGGAACTACCAGGAGTTAAAGACTTGCGAGCCATGTCAAGCTGAACAGCCTCATTCCTAGCACTCCATTCTTCAATTGTGTTCCTTAACGCAATACTAGGATTCATATCCATTGTCTTCAATTCTCGTAAAGTCAAGGGACAGACTAACTTTCTTCCATTCTCCTTGCATTCATTGAACCATTTTTCAATTGCTTCTCGCTCAAAAGTTTGACCATTTTCCAAGGTAACAGGGTCTTTCATAACTTCTTTAGAAAGAGGGCATATGAATGCATCATAAATAGGTTCTATATGTTGTCTATCATATTGAAAACTATCATCAGACTGGCTGCCAAGGTCCCGACTTCCATCCCAGCTTCCAGCCATTAGATCCGAATCCAACCAAAACTAAGACTCTTTACTACACTGCACCAAAAACTTGATTGACTAAATACCTTATTTCAAAACCATTTCAAACGGCATATATGGTTTGTTGTGCCAAACCAATTGAGAAACAGGTATGAAGATTGCATATGCAGTAGGGATACATTAATTTCTATTGAGCCCTATCAATACTATTTATCAACCACATATATTTGAAACAAGTTTGGTCAACAAAAGTAACTTTCGTATACACATATTCCAGCTGAACTTGAAATCCTTCTCGAGCCTGCATCATGAAGGCTCTCAGGCTCAAGCTAGATCCTAACTAATGTATTTTGTCACATGACCTCTCAAAAGCTAAAAGCCTAAAATATAGGAAAACATTGTGCTTAGCATTAATGAAATATATATATATATAACCATCTCCAAGGTAGTGGTAAAGTGTCCTGAAGGTCTCCAAAAAGAACCGAGTTCAAACATCACAGAGTGAATTATCTTGGGACGGCCAAGGAAAAAGTACAGAAAACGGCCATGGGGATACCTATTAGGCCACTTACATCATAGCCAAAGGCTCGACTTTCCCCAGGCAGATAGCCTGAACATGAAACATATATAAGGAGAACTAAATAAATTGTTAAGAAAATCAAACTTAAGTCAACAGAATTTCAACTAATATCCGAAAATCGACACTCAATCCTACTCCACATAGAAACACACACACACATACAAACACATATCATGTATATTTATTAATTTACCTTCAATATTTGCTAGCTAACCTCAGAGTTATCACTTGTCACCAATAATCCAATAACAATTTAACAAAATTCAATAAAAATTATATCAAATTCATAGCTTATATCATCAAATCAAATCAAAATCTCAAAATATATACATAAATATATATATATACAGTAAAATTAAGTGGAATTACCTTGTGTGTGGATATAGATATAGATTTGATGATCTGCTTAGCGGACGGCAGTTATGTAACTAACATAACATCAATAATTGAAATGAAAATTGATGCAAACTGATATAAGTTAGGGTTTCGTGTTTCATATGATGACAAATTAATATTAATAATTAAAATTGAAAAAGAAATTAATAATATGAAGTTGATGAGAATAGTTGTTAAATCAAAAAGTTGGACTGGAAGGAGAGTGTGACAGTTGGTGTTGTGTGTGTGAGTTGTTTCTCTCTCTCTTCCTCTCTCTCTCTAGGCATAGATAGATACAGAGATACAAACCATCAAAAGAGACTTATTTCCCCATAAAAATCTCAAGTTCGAGTCTTTATCTTAAATATAGCGGTGATCACAGGTATTTAAATTTCATTTATGGTGGGTCTGGAAGAGTTTTTTCTTCCAGATCTTTGGATGATAGGGTTTCTCATCGAAGGGATTTATATTGGAGATTTATTCTGTGAGGGAGCTTTCTAGCGCAGACCCGGTTAAGACAACGTATGTTAGATCTCCCGATATTTCCGAGTAATTCACACCTTTCAAAAAAAAGATACAGAGATACATACAAGTCCTTTTTTTTCTTTAATGAAAATTTAGGCCGAGTGTCAGTGTTTCTTCATATACCTAATTTCAATTATAGAGAAAATTCGGTTATTTTTGAACATCAAGAGGAACATTTTAATCACACCCGAATTTGAACAAAAAATGTCAAGGTCTCAAGTCTATGGTACAAATATGATTGGTTACAAGTCTTCTTTTAGTCTAGATATTTCTGATATATACATCGGCTTAATGGTTAACAGCTTGACGTCATGAGTTCTCCGTTTAAATTGTGTAAATCTAAATAAAAAACTTTTTTCAAGTAAATTTATCCATTTATATTTCCAACGAGTTTTCAGGACGCAGGCCACGATGAACTTGGTGCCAAACACGTCGTCGTCGTCGAGTTGGTCAACGTCCCTCACGACGTGTGGTTGGGACCGCCCTTATTGGCCACACCACTATTTGGTGGTTGTTGGTTGTACGAACAAAAGTTAACTTTTAGAAGAAAAAAATTATATATTACATGAACTCATCAAAGGGTTATATGCACCAAATATTTTTTTAAAAGAGTTAATTTCATTACATCCCCTGTAGTTTATCATATTATCAAATTTCGCCCCTATACTTTTTTTTTTGTCATTACATCACCCTATGGTGACTTTTTGCTTCATTACGAGCCCCTCACACTAACCGCCGTTTGTTCCCATCCGTTAACCCTCTCATGTGCAGAG
>JAOXNX010000011.1:1240345-1254117 GCA_028566075.1 Solidago caesia
CAATAAAAAAATAACGTTAAAGTATACATATCACCATAAAAATAATTCAAAAAAAAAACCAAACCGGTTGAACCGGATAAAACAAAAAAAAACGGTTGCACGCAACAGTTTTGTCAAAAAACCGGGGTTAAAAAACCGGTCGACCAACAGGTGCCCGGTTGAAGCGGCCGGTTCGAACCGGTTTTTAAAACATTGGTGAAAAGGATGGGAAAATGGGATTTTTTTTTTTAAACGTTTGATTTGGGTCTAGACTTGCGAAGGACCCAACCAAGGAATTCAGGGGAAAACCTCACAGACTTGTCATTCTAAAGAGTCGAACCCAAGACCAGTAGATAAAAACCAGGGAAACCTCCTCATAGTTCCCAGACATTTGTCAGTTTTTCTGTGTCTCATCGACGGGAAAATGGGAATTACTGATGTTTCTTTCTTAATAGGTGCCAGGAGATTTACCCCTCCTATCCACCAACTTAGATGCACCCATATCCTTCTTTCCGCGCTTCTTCGTCCGAACCATGGCCGAACAATCAAAAATATTAGCTTGGGTGTTCAATTTAAAATATTTAGTGATCTTAGTACCATGGTCGGGTCCGGCCGGACCTATGTCGGGCTTTGGTCTACACATCATCCCTACAAGTGACTATTGGCCGGCGTTCCCCTAACCACGGTCAAGTTTGATAGTGTCTTAATATCTAAGCATTTACTCTATCTAATCTTTAATAATTATATGTTAAAACCAGTTTAATAGCGTCGTATTTCTTGTCCGTAAAATAGTTGATCCATTGTTCACAAAATATACATAATCAACACACAAAAAACACAAGCAGGCCTGGTACAATCAAGGCTTAAGCCACTGGCATTAACAGATTTAGGTGGTGTTTCATCGGTCAATTTGACATCCCATATATGAAATCATATACAGTATTGCGTTTGGTTCATAGATTTTTTTACCTAATGAATCATAATGTAAGCAATGGTAAATGAGCAAACCGCCCTATATCGATTGTTCTATGAAATTATGGCTTCATGATCAATATAAATTTGCAGACAATAACAATAAATCTTTATGAAGATAAAATAGCATATTACATTATCATGAAACTATTCTATAAACATAAAGATTTGCTTGAAATTATTGGCAAGTTTATCAAATCATCAAACCATCAAAGTTACTACATTTTCAGCAGGGCTTTACACATACAAAAGTTGAATCAACTTCCACCTAAAACACCAATTGATAGAGCATAAAAAAGCAACACAAAGTACACCAAAATACTTTCTAAAAGCATAATGCATATTTTAGAAAAGACTAACTGAGAATACAAAAGTCAAACACTAAAGCAACAAAACTAACATGTTCTCTATGCACCATAATAATAATAGTAACTAAACATCTATCCAATACTATTCCATAATGAACATAAACATATCCATTACTCAAAGGGTCTCTTAACATTAAGGTACTACAAAGCAGATACGTTTTTAACGATCGTCGTCATTAAAAGATCCGATTTCACTCTTCATCTTCATCCTACAAAATCACACACAACATTATTCAGCACCAAGTTCTAGTTTTTTCAAAAAATTTGTATAAATCTTTTAAAGCATATATAAAATATACACATTTATAATCATATATATACCTCCTCGCTGCCTTCCTCATCATCTTCATCGTTGACCTCTGACTTAGACTTGTCAGAGTCATCATCATCATTACCACCAGAAGCCTAATTACATTAGAATTAGCACATAATCAATAACTAACATTATAAACACAAAAACACAACTTAGAAAAATAACTACCAGCTTCTTGTTGTATGAGTTCAATGTTTTCTCGTAATCCTTCTTTCGTTTCTCGGCTTTGTCAACATACGGTTGCTTGTCCTGTAATTTTAATTAAACAAGTTAATACAAGATATAGAATTTCAACCTTGTTATATAAAAGATAATACTAATTAGAGATATGTGTTGCTTACAGCTTCAGACATGGCTTTCCATGCAGCACCACCAGCTTTACCAACCTGATAATAAATATAAATAAACACAGATTAAGCCCATTTTAGTAAAAGCAAATAAAAAGTTTGTTTTTTTTTATAAATTCAAAGAAATACTTACAGCTGCAACAGATTTGTTGTTGGGATTATCTTCTTTAAACTGCTTTCTGAACCCTTCCCTAATATACAGCAAAATCACACAAATAAAAAGTTATACCTATGAATCAAGTAAATACCTCCCCATAGCTTGAAATCAAGCAACCCGATAACCACAAAGAGGTATCGGGTTTGAACCTCACTAGGTGCCATCTTGGCAAGACCAAAAAACACAGCTTGGAAACGGCCATATGGGATACCCATTTAGGTCGCCTAAATCCAAGTCATAGTCAAAGACTCACCCTCCCCGAGGAACCCAAATACCGTAAAATCATTAAGGATGCTATTTACATGAAAATGAAGAAAGGACCGGCAGGCCTCTTAGGCTTGTTTGGATCCTTGGCAGCCTTTCCCTTGGCAGTTTTCTTCACAGCCAGCCTAAAATCAATCATTCATCATTTTATCAGATGTCAACAAAAATAACCAACAAAAAATAACTAGCTATCTACACGCGATAAATCCACCACAACATCTACTTCCATGGATAAAAAACATCAAACACATACTCACATCAGAAATTAAATTAAAATACAACTAAAAATGGCTATAACTAAACAAATATAGTTAAATACAAATAGATATATATATATAGATAGATAGATAATAAAAAATTAGAAAAATATTATCCTAATAACACAAGCAGATCTGTTAATGCATCAACTAAAAACAGATTTGTTTTTAAAAATAAAAAACGTAACAATCGCATCAAAATTAAATTAAATCAAAAAAATGATAATAATAATAACGGCAACGGATCTACACATGCTATAGCGTTAAAAAAAAATTAATAATTAAACGTATATATTTACACAATACAAGTAAAAACTAATCGCAATATATATATATATGGCAAAAGTGAATATAACATATGTGTGTAACAAAACAAAACACGCTATATTTGCAGCAAATCAGCAAAAATATTTTTTTTTAAATTGATCAAGAATTAATGAAAAAGAGCCTAACAGATCTATGAATGCTAAAAGTATCAAATATATGTATGTATGTGTGTATATATATATATATAAAGTAAAATAACAACAACAAAATAAAAAATAAAAAAATAGATGATGAAATCATACTTAGCGTCGGCTTTTTTGTCCGATTTAGCTCCTTTCATTGCGAGATCTGAAAAAAAAAAATTTAACAAAATAAATATAAAAATCGATTGAGAAAACGTTTAATTAGATGAAAAATAGAGCGAATTAGTGAATTAATTATAGAAAAATAAACATACCTGATGAATAATTAGGGTTTTTTTAGGGTTAGGGTTTGTGTGTGTTTTTGAAGGTGTGATATTTGATGGATGATTTTTTTAGGGTTATGAATGATTTAGGGGATTTATGTAAGGGGTGTGTTTGGGCGGGATTTAGAGGGCCTTTTTATTTTAGCGAATTTGTCTTGGTGTTTTTTGTTTTCATGAAAATGAAAAAAATATGGGTTCCCGCGCTTTTCAGGCCCAATTGGTGTGTATGTTGTAAATCATTTTTGAGATTTTTTGGTTTTTTTTTTTTCCCTCTATTGGATTCAAGTTTGAAATAGTTTTATTTTACTATGTTATGTAATTATTGTAGAATTTAAAAGAAGATTTGTGAATGATTAGGTAAAAATATAGTGCTGGTTATAAATAGCAAGTATTTTAGGGCTGAGAAAAAGCTGATTTGGTAGGTCGTTATATGTATGATAGATAAATTACGAGTAGTGAAACGGATGATGTAAGAGGATATTTTGTGATCGATTTATTCGGGTGTACGGAAAAAAAGAGTCAATTTCGTGACCTAAGATAATTAAATGCGGTTTCTAAAATAGGGGTGCATTCGAAGGCGATTTATAAATCTTTGACATAAAATATGACTGTTGTTTTTTATTTGAAAGATGCATTTATTATTATATAAAAAAGGAAACCGACGACGTTTATCATAAAATGGAAAACAAAAGCAAAAGTTCGTTTGTCTTTTCTATGTGTGAGTGACTTTAAAGCTTATATATGTGCTTCTTCTTTTTTAACATTCAGAAGGATTTTATTGATAAAGCAAAGACTAGCGAGAAGCTAGAGTACAAAGAGAGGAGTACATGTTTTGGAAAATTTAAAACGCAATGATACTAAATATTAAAGCTAGTCCATTTGGGCCAATATATGTCTTGTTTGTCGGCTCTATTGGTTAACCATAGGAAGCTTGTGTCTTTGATTTCTTTTGTTGCGAGGCGAATTAACAGTGTCTTGTTTGAGAAGATACGATCATTCCTTGTCTTCCAATTTGTCCAACAGTAGGCCAAGATGATTACATTGATGAGTTTGCGCTGTTTCGGAGTAAAGTTGGGTTCATTATATAAGTGCATCTATGATGTAGAGGCCGTAGATATATTATTACTCTTTCTTTATCTAAATAGTTAAGTGAAAGTTTTCTCACCCATAATACAAAAGTTTGGGGTGATATGTACACAATACACTTACTAAGTAATTTAGTCTTGCGATTATGGGTATGGTTTTTTTTCTTCCTAGGTGCAGGGCTGGCCCTGGTACCAGGCAAGGCGGGCGACGGCCTTGAGCATCACGACGGTAGGGGTAGTGATTACGTGATAATAAATTCCATTTCTTAATAGTAAGTTTAAGTTGCAGTGGCAAGAAAAATATACAACAAAATTTGAGCGCGGTCTAGCGGTCTGTTATTATAAACGCGCATCCATCAATTCCTAGCAACCCAGGTTCGAATCCCTTCAGTGGTAGACTATGATTTTTTATTTAATTTTTTACTATAATCCCTCAATTAAAAGGAGGAGGGAACACCTATGTATTTTTAAGGATAATATATTATCAATATTTAACATCATTTCCTTTTAATTTATTATAATTACCAAAATTTTATTTTATGTTTGATTATTTCTTTATATTATAGTAATACCGTCTTTGTTTTTGTTATTGGATAACAATATATTTATGTAGGGGCTGGTTGTTGTAAAACAAGTATTAAAGTAAAACAAATAAGATAAGATTTTGACCATTGGATCAAGATAAAATTGATACACGAAGATTAATAGAATACATGTATATAGATTGATGCACGAAGATTTTAATGATACACAACGATTTTCAGTTAAGAAAAAATGATTGTCTTATTTATTTTTACTTTAATACTTGTTTTATTTGAACCATAACTTATTTATGTAACCATCTTTTCAAATCAACATGTATAATATCCACAAGTTCAATCTCGTTATATAACCAAAAAACAAGAACCTAATGAGAGATAATGAAAATCAAAATTCAATTTTGTTGCATAAAGTTGTTTCGTTCTTTAAATATGTTTTTTTGTTAGACATTATTTAATAAGAATTCAGAAAACAACAACGTTAACATTAATGAAAGTAACTTTTCCATTATTGTTGTTAGACATTAAATATGTTTTTTTTTGTTAACATTAATGCAAATCAAATTTCTACTGAAAATTCTTGTGATAACTATTGAAAGTAACTTTTCCATTATTGTTGTGTATGAAAAGATAATTGATATTTTTGCTTAACAATAATAAGTTACATAGAAAGCGATAATCCTTGTTGCCTTGGTTCTGCCTTCGTCTATTTTGTGATGAGGTCTTGAACATTGAAATCTTTCTTTGTTTTGTATTCTTTTTAAATGTTTTTGCTTAAAAAACCGTGACATGTTATGTTAAACTTTTAGCTTGATTAAGTTCCAAATTCTTAGAAATATTGTGTTGTATTATTTAATTAAAGTTTTTAACACGAGGCATATATTCGACCATTTCGTCATGGGCATCAAAATTCTCAAGACCGGCTATGCCTAGGTGCTCATTTTGTATGTGCTTTTAGTACCCATTCAAATTACGAACTTATTTTGGGGTAAAAGATAAAAAGTAAATGTAAATATATTTCTATGGTCCCTTTCACATAATATATTGGTACTAATATTGATTCATGATAATTATTATTTCTGTTTAATGAGAATGATTATTGTTAGTTGATCATATTGCAAAAGCTAAGGATAAAGTTCCAATGAAACAAGCATATTTTACTACAATCACATATCAAAATCAGAACATATATATCACAATCTATTGTGTTTATATTTTCATTAGACAACAATACTCTCAATATTTATACAAGCATTTCTTACAATATTTTTTAAATCCATGCTCACATATGGGATGAACATGTATCTATAATAGAGATTATTCGGGCTTGTAATTGTTTTCTATATATATTAAAAAAGGTTTTTTTTTATAAAAAAAAGTATATATAAATATTGGACTTCAAATTATTTGTTTGGACGTAAATTCTTAAATCGTTAGAATATGATATCGTTCATTTTGACTGTTGGCCTGATATAATAGTTGATAGTTTTCTCCCACCACAATTCTCTTTCAATGTAGGTCTCATGAAAGCTTGCTTCTTCGGTGTCTTTTATACTCAGTCCGATCATGCTTCTAGTCCCGTAACGTCCCTGATGATCGATAAAGTCGGTTTTAAGCTAAGAATTTGATAATTATGAAGTTCTATATATAAGATTGGATATGTGTATATACCAATGGGGTGTCTACTTCAACAAATATTGAGCTTAGATTGTATTCCCAATCAAGTGAACAAATATTTGGAAGCTGACTCTTGTCGGCTTTCGTGGTGTCTCTCATTAGCTTGTTTATCATATCCTTCATAGGTATCTCCTCTTCTTCGTCATATGTGGCAAGTAGTTTCTTGAAATTCAACTTCAAACGTTGAACCTAAAACGACGATCATAATGATTTCAAATCGTGTAAAGTATCAAGTATTTGAAGTTAACTAGTCGAAAAACACATAGATATATACCCCAAAAATGCATAGTTTCAAACAAAATATGGTAAAGGAAAAGTGTGACCTTGGGCCAAGGAGAATCGAGCTTAGCATTGGAGAGAACATGGATGCCTGGTTGAACTTGTTGAACCGTTGGGGGTTCACTTTTCGGTCTGTTTGATATGTAAAACATTTTGTTGGAAGAAAGGTCAAGGGTTATTAGGTTGAACCCATTGTACTCATGAACCTCCTTCGCCAATTCCTTTGCAAATTCCTCTGAACTTTTTTTGCTCTACAGAATCATGTTCATCATTAAGTCCCTCTCTTCATTTATATTAGAGACAAGCACTATACAAGTCTATTACATTTATGATTCTAACTTTCTAAGTGATAACAAAAAAATGAAAGGGAAAAAAAGAATTTGACAAGAGTTAGTTTGATTAACGAAAAGATCCAACAACAATACTTAATCCCGTTAAATGCGGGATATGGGGGAAGTCAACGAAAAGATAGAGAACATATATAGTCCAAAAAAATATATATAAAAAATACAAAGTGTGTGTATTTATCAGGTGTCAAAGTGGACTAATAAAGGTGCCAATCCAATTGATACAAACTTGAATCCTTCTAGGCCCAACCCAAGGGCCTCAATAACACTCCATAATCCATACTTTGCATATAGCAACGTTAATAGAGATTTAGAGGTGTCAATTTAGCCATTATTTATGTTTAAGTAGTAAAATCTAACGTATAACCATTAAAATAAATTTTCTATTTTTAAGATGTATAGTATCATAATAATATTAAACGCATTACTTGTTATAACGTCTTTTAAGATTAAGAAATAAAGACGAAAATAAACCTCCAAGAAACGCAATGGAAGTTCTCCTCTACTCTTGGCCTCAGGGAGAGTGTGAAGCTCCAAGACATTGGTAAGAAAGGAGACTCTACCTTCTCTTGTACATGCCAACCATGTCCCGCCGGCAACCTCGTCTCTCCCTCCTAATATCTCTCCACCCTCCCACCACCCGACCGCCTTTGTTGGCCTTTCATCACATACAACAAGTATCAACAAAGAAGTGTTTTTATCATTATTAGAACCACTCACATATATACGTGCAAAGAAGAGTGAACAATATAGTAAAGGCGATACATGAGGGGAAAGAAAGCACAAATCTAGTCATGCAACCAAATGTTAATAGATAATAAAAGTGTTTATCATAATAAATGGGGAGTTTTTATGAAATATATGTATAACAAGTACATATGTTTGTTTTTTCATTGCTAAATAAATAAATAAATAAAAAGTAAATGATTGGGAACCCTCTGGTTCCATGTACGGTCTTAGTACCCAAAGGGCACACCGCATAGAACTCATGTCCGGTGACTCACCATCCTCACACATGGATCACAAGATATATATAGTTTTTCCACTTGCCTTTGGCAAATTTCGAACCTGTGATCTGCAGCCTTCATCTGTGGGCCCATGTAGTCACATGGTGGCGGTACTACTCCATCTATTGATGGATTGGTTTTTTCATTGCTAAATATAAGCACATGTAATACAACTTTAGAGAAAGAATGCTAATACATATATGTAAGTAGACACATGCCAATACTATAGTAGTAATTGAATAATTGGACACTAATAGTCCAAAATCTTTTCCCTAACATGGAAACAACTATAATTTATTTTTAGAAATCGTTTTAAAAGAATCAAACTAAAATTACATGTCCCTATCAACGTTGAGAGTCAAATTCGGTGCTTTTTTTTTATTCTAAAGAGTCAATTGGTTCATGACCGTCCAGTGAATTTTGAAGACCCTATGCTAGAACACTAAAATAGCCCCTCCAAACACTCTTGTTAAATATCAGTACAAACATTCATTAACATTGCAAAAATGATTAGAATTAGAAATATAGTTATCGCTTGAGAAATTGAAGGAATTTTTTTAAATGTTTGTAGGCTAAAAGTAATCAACATTGTAAACATATGAAACTTATGTAGAAAATATCATTATTAAGGCAAGACTGAGAATGATAACTAACCATCGATGCAAAACACTCATAACGGGGGTTTCGTAGGTACCAATGGGGTACATGGGAATATGGGATCAAGGGGTTCCCATCAATCTATTCTTTTTTTCTTTAATGATAAAACCAAACCCGATATGTAGAATTTCAATAATAAAACTACTAGAAATCGAATCAAAACCAAATAATGCCTTCGGCTCTTAGCAAATTAAGAAGAAAAGTTAGTGGCTTTCTTTATGTTCCAACATTAGCCTCATTTCATCTAAAACATATCGATCTTAAATATGTTTATGTTAACCTAGCTACTTACCTGTGGTGATACTCATCTCTATTGAGCAAGAGAAGTAAAGGGTATAAAGGGTGAACTTGCCAAGCAAACACCACAATGCACATCTCTAATATTGCAAAGTCTAAAGAAGAGTACTTAGATATAGGAAAATGGCTTTCATCAAGGTAGTGTGTTTGTGTGTTTATATGCACACCAAATTGTGCAAAACCACATAAATGGTCCCTTGACTATTACGTTACCTAACAAATATTGTACATTGGCGTTTTAAATTAAAGATTTGGTAAAATTATAGGCATTTGAACGTGCGATTTTAAATTGGTAAAGATGTGAAATAGTTACATTTTGATGATTAGTTACACAAAGCGATTAAAGTACATGATAATTACATCACATCACACATAGTGTCTTGTTTATCTTTTCGATTTTGTAATTGTACCTTTTTGCAACTAGCGACTTGCTAATTGTCGTTTTTTAATATAATTTTATCGTTCTAAAAATAAAACAATAATAAATTACATCGCATCACATTACATAACTTAAATTTAGCCATAAATATGTTTTGTTTCAACAATATGTTTCACTTGTTTTTCAAAAGTTATTTTATTACGAGAGTAAACTATACGGATTGTCTTTGTAGTTTACCAAATTTTCATTAATCAGCTTAACTTTTCAAATTTATCTCGTTGGTTCTGTTATTTAAATTTGGCTTCATCGATGGTCCAATTTTTAACTGTCCTTTGATGCAGGTGAGGAATTAACTAGCTCAATCTAATGGCAACTGAAAATTGGATCATTCATGAAGTCAAAGTAAAACAGTAGGACCAACGAGGTAAGTTTAAAAAGTTAGAGATAATTAATGAATTTTTGGTAAACCACATGAACCGTCTGTGTAATTTACTCTTATTATTATTATGACCTTAACAAATCAAAGTTAGAACCAAATTTCTCAAACGAGGCAATACTAGTGTTTACGGCTCGAAGCTGCAATAATCAACTTAGCTACACTTCCAAACATCCTCTTGTTGGCTAGATACCTGTTTGTCTACTATATTGTCAAACTATCATATATAGTTTACAATTGTTGTTTTCTACATATGTATCGTCTTATTTTAAATACGCACAATCAAGAACGGAGACAGCTTGGGGGGCAGTGTAGACAGCTGTCCCTCCCAAATTTTGGTTAAATGTGATTTTTTTAATTTTATTTTAAGAACATACTTGGGATTTTGCCCCTACAAAAAGTGGAAAAAATATATATATAGTGAATACATACAAAGCGTAAGACTAAATTTTTTAAATTTGTCCATTCGAGATAAATTTCTTGTCTCCGTCCCTGCGCACAATTATACGTATTTGTATGTTTAATAAATACGCAATGTTGTCACAATTGCATTTGAGACATTTGATGTTATATTCCCTCAAACGATCAAACTTGGCAATTCTCAATGTCAAATTGGAGTACCAAAATATGTTATTTTTAACGGCAAAATACTAAACATATCGCTTAGGCCTCTTCCTATCCTGACGCTGTCATCACCTCGTCTTGACTGCCACAACAACTTTCTCTCTCCAAGACACATCCAATAACTACCCTCTCCCTATCATACCATCATCATCACCTCATCCTCAATTAAAAAATTATAAACTCATACACACAAACACTCTCCATACCTCACACTCTCTCTCTCTTCTTACTCTACTTAACTAACGCATGGCCCCACACTCTCTCGTCCAAACATTTTGAAAAAACGACGAGCATAGACGATGACGAGCAGATGACGAATTGCTCCTTATCCGGATGAACACGACGAGAATGAAAGACGAGCATGAATCAGCCGATAGGAAAGGGCCTTAAGTCAGTGTTAAGAGACCATTTGTAAAGTTTTGCATTATTTTTGAAGGGTGATGGTGGCAGGGATAGGGCTGGCAACTTAATTGAATGTTACTTGATTGTATCATTAAAAAAAAATCATGTGCATGTATAATTCCGCCCCTTTTTTTATATGAACAATCAATAGGTTGAGTTTTTAGGTGGTTATGATTTTACCTTATTAAAGTTTTGAATTTATAAGTCACTTTTTAGAATAGTTTTTTCACTGATATTTACAAACCCATTAGCTTAAGCATTTTCTAAACCCACCTAGGGTAATGGGTTTGAAAACACATTCTCATACCATTTTAAAGTTTTAACCATAGTGATTTATATAAATCTAAGCACCCCTAATCATTATAAATAGCCAACAAAATACGCTAAAGAGATAGACACCGCAACCTTCAACAAAATCTTAGATTAGTATTTTTTTTTAAATAAAATTAATTTCCTCTTTTTTTTTAAATTTAAGTTTTGTTTTGAATTTCTTTTAATTAATGTAATATTTAATTGTATTAATGTATATTTATTTTTATTTTAATAATGAAATGTGTTTTTTACTTTGAAAAAAATATGTTTTTTAATTTAATATTAGTGATAATGTAGTGATTAAAACGGAAGTTAAAGCTAATTTGGTTAAAGATTAAAAATGGGGTTATAGTTGGGCGCATCTGAGATTTTTCGTTGATAATTATTTAAATGTCAATATTTAAAGACAACTACGGTTGAAATTTGTGATTCATCTGGAAATCTGGAATATTATAGTTGGAACAACTTATTCCAATTGCTTTGTTAACAAATATATATATGACCAGCAACGTGATGATCACCACCCTGACAACCACCAAGCCACTACCACTGCGAGGGTGGAGTGCAGGGGTAGACCAGGGGTGCACGTGAACCACATGATTTTTTTTTTACATAGTGTAAATTTGTGAATCTTGTGGTATTGATCCGTCACTGGTGGCACCACACGATGAAAGCTTCGTCTATGAGTACGTGGAGCCATATTTCCATACCGAGTGGTGTTACTACTATAGATCATGTGACAAATTAATGAATGTTTATACTTAGCTCGACAGTTGTCTTTGAATGTGTCGAATCTTGCAATTTTGATGATTTGAAGAATGAAGAATTAATAAAGAATTATCACAAACGTGTCGTTTTTATACATACAGTAGACACTTGAAAAAAACATTATCAATATCTATAATCTATAACCTAAATGTCAGGTGAAATGAAAATGTGCCATAGCACATGCCTCCTCCATTTATGTATAAGTAAACGTATATATAGGTCCAAGCATCATTAATAAAAGTGTAATTGGTGAAACATTTTTTTAACGATTTTATTAAATAAAAATTACATATAAAGAAGAGGGTTTTTAAGTCACTTTATCCAATTTTTTTGAATTTTTTTTTACATGTATTGGTGAACTTATATAATCATATATTCTCACGTATGTATAAGGTTGTAAGGTCCTTTAAACTCAAGTACCCGCATTTCTATGCATGTTTGTGATTGTATATTATGTGTACTCATGTCAAAAGATAATCAAAGGAAATTGCATTTTAAGGCGACTAAATTTTCTGTAAAACTATTTTCATTTCACTTTCGATAACAAAATATTTGAATTTAATCGATTGGGGTAGATTTGATAGGAAATCGAATGGAAGTTGATCGAATATCTCATATATTGTTCATATTCTCTCAAAATGTAATCTAAAAGGCACACCCTTGCAATATATAAACTTACGCTAGAGAGATACCCGCGCAATGTGGTGGCCCCAAATATATTGTGTAAGAACCCGTTGTTAATCCCGTTGTTTAAATATAATTGTAGAAATAGAAAGGTTGACAAAAATATATAAGGAAAGTGTTAATTAATATCTAAAATGTGGGAGTTGACTAAATATATAAGGTAAGTGTTATTTAAGATTGTTAAGAGCAATGTTTTAAAAACCGTTATTTTAGTCGAACTGGTTTTCTCGCCGGGGCCAGTCGAACCGGTCGGCTTATTTTAATTTATTTATTTAAAAAAAAAAGATATTACTAAACTTGTTACAATCCAACGAAAATAGTCAAAATACAATTACAATCGACTCAAAATTAATACCAAATAGGTATTTCATAACAAAATATAAGTTATAAAGTTCACAAACAACAAAAAAATAACATTAACGTATACATATCACCATAAAATTAATTCAAAAAAAAAAAAGAAACTGGTTGAACCGGGCAAAACCGGAAAAAACCGGCGGTACGCAACAGTGGAAATACCGCTAAAAATCCGGAGTTAAATAACCAGTCGACTGAACGGTGCCCGGTTGAATCGGCCAGTTCGAACCGGTTTTTAAAACATTGGTTAGGAATAAGGGTAAAATAGTAATTTTCAATATTGAAAATATGTAACTTTTCAACGATGTGGTGTAATTTTTATATAGTAATTATAGATATATTTGAATTCATCATATGGAAGTTACAAAACTAAAAAAGGTACCAATTACCAAAATAAGAAAGTGAATGAATTAATGTAAACCAACACCAACTACATGAGTTGTGAACATTATGGTTGTGAGAGCAATGGTAGCATACGTTGCATTAGTAGTACAAAACACCCATGTGAAGTGTGAACTATAGGGATAAACTC
>JAOXNX010000011.1:1267095-1286136 GCA_028566075.1 Solidago caesia
GACATAGGCTATGTTTGGCAGAAGCTTTTCAAGAGCTTTTTAAGAGCTTTAGCTTTTAATTTTAAACAATAAGTTCCTATTGTGTTAAAAGTTTGTTTGGTTGCAACTAGCTTTAGCTTTTATTTGAAAGAAAAAGCTCCAAAATGAAACGCTACCATAATTTTTTTATTATTATTTTTAACTTTACTATACTTCAATGGGGATTTCGACATTTTGTAAAATATTTGAGAATTATTAAACATGGTAATATCGGTAAAATATTTCGGGGCAATATGTTTTTGGAGTGGTGTTTAGGCCGTGGGAAATGGGGCGGTAAATGAGACGTCTTCCACCTGAGTTGCCCCACGTCACCCATAAACACTGCCCGCTAGGCAACTTGGGCGGGTCTACCCCTTTCACGGCCAAGACTAGTCGCCCAACTTTACCCACGTGTTTTATTTTTCAATGCCAACTAATGATTAGGCAACTCTTTTGACCACTTACTTTTTGTCACGTGGTGGAAGTCCCCTACCTCTAAAGGTAGCCTCACTCCAAGATTTTTGATGGGTTTCTTCCATGCTGACGAGGCGCCACATGACGCAAGTCCCCTTTGGTGAGGAAGCCCCATTCCGAACAGCCTTAGGGTCGGAGGATATGGTGTTCTGCATCACAGGTAGAGGTGGGCAAAAACCGGGTTTCTGCAGAGCCAGACCCGACCCGAACCGGTTTTTGGTAAACGGGACCAAAACCGGGTTTGACCCATACCCTAACCGGGTTCTAACCGGTTTTTTACCGGTGTGGACCAGTTTTTTCTCGGGTTTTTTACCGGTTTGGACTGGATTTTTTTTAATAACTGGTCTCGAACCGGTAAAAAAAGGTCCAAAAAGTGGATTTTCCAAAACGTTGGTTTTTAAAATGACTGAATCGGTTCGGCCGAAACCGGTTTTTTTTCTTCGCTTGAACCGGTTCAACCCGAATTGGCTTTTTTTGTTCACCTCTAATTACAGGGTCACCACCCAAGTGGTGTTTGGGGTAATTCCGTATTGGGTCATCTTGGTATGATCGATGATCGACATTAATTTGTTTTGATATTTTTTATTAAGCACACAAGTTATTTAATTGATTAGTTTTGGTTCGTTGGGGATGAAGATGCTACACGACATGGATAAAAGTGGTGTCCTGTGACGGGAAAGCAAAAAATTGACATTGTGCTAATATAGCGTCCCGGATGATGACTTGAACACCCGATTCTCTACTAAGAGAAGAATGCAAATTTCTAGAATTCAACAAAAAATGATGCCTTGCACACCCGATTCTCTAAAAAACAAGGAACACAAATTTCTGGAATTCAACATCAACCGATAATATAACTAAAGTATTTTTGAATGTTATATATCTTCCAAGGTTAAAAATCAATCATCTATGCATCTAAAAAAACACTATTGAGAGGATCTAAAAAAAAAGACTCACTTTCTCGTATCCATCGTTAATGAAAGTGTTAGAACCAGAGGATTAAATTTGATAATGACAAAAAATATGTATGGGTCGCTGATCTAATTTTCCTTGAAGTTAGGGAATAGGGAGTGAATGGGGAACAAGCATAAATGATGGGTCAATTCAAATCCAAGTCTGACAAACATTAGAGCCACCGGTTGCTATTGATGAACACACCGATATAGATGCTTCCTTCCCTTGCTGCCTAACTCTTGTCCATGCATCCTGTTGATGCCCCCATTTCCATATGTCAAATTCAATCAATTTATGTGCAAGATTTGTCAACTCAACTTTATCATCAAGATTTTAATTATTTATATCAACAACCAAAAAAAAAAAGTAAACACAATATGTTTGAACCATTAAATTTTTTAAAAAGTATAATTAAAAGAACCATATCACCTCAAACTAAAATGGTTGATGAGACTTTGGTTTAGCTTTTATTTATGTATGAATGATTTTTCAAATTAATAGTGATGCTATATTATTCTTGCCTGAAACAATTAATTATAGAAAGAAAAAAGAAAAAAAAAACCCTTAGATAGTCAAAAATTCGATTCGATATCCAAAAAGAAAGATTAGCATGGGTTCAAATTCATGATGTGCCTCTGCATCTCTCTGGGGTGCGGATACGATTTACTTGATTGGTAATACTAATAGCTTTGGTAATTTAGCACAGCCATCATCATCCTCTGGCGATGATAGTAACCTTGCGTTTGACAGAATCGGGATTTTAACGTGCCAAAGATCCAAAATTGAATAATCAAATGTAGTAACACAAAAAACTACTACAAGATTTGGGTTGAGGAAGACTCTTCACTATGGCTACCTTCTTATTATATAGAATATCATGCAAGTTTTTACGAGATAATATCTAAACATATAACATAACACATATGTAAATTTTTGACGCCTTCTAACATTTCAGAATAATTTATTGGCTTTAAGGCTAAGACGGCCATGATTTAAAAGATGCTAGAAAATATGAGAGCCGTTAGGAAAGATGATCTTGGTTGTGTACTTTAATTTACATATGGGTTTTGCTAAATAAAGCCCTACGGGCTGTATATAAGGTGCATTAAATAGTTGTACACTTACCATAAAATTCAGGGGTGGGCTTTTGATATGGAAAGTACAACTTTTTTATGCACGTTAAATGCAGCCCTTATTTAGCATTTCCCTTAATTTATTTAAACCAAAAGGAACACATAAGTGTCGATTAATAAAAACTCCAATCCTGTAGATACCAGCCTGGTCAATGGAGCAACACCAACACAATTTACAATTTATAGTAGGAAAGACAAATGGTGATAACTGGACACTGCTGCGACTTCTATTCTCACATTGCATTACATACATGTCAACTATAATCTTTTTTCCGATATGAATAATGTTATTGTTGGTGATGGAACATCAATATCTGTGACAGTAGATGTGATAGTAGCGGTGACCTTTATTATGTTTCTCCTCATGTTGCTTCTGCATGCTTTTGCCACTCTCTCTTTGACCTATATATATATAGCCCTTGGCATCTATGGTTGGGTCACTCATGTGATGCAGTCTCTTGTGCAGTGTGTAATGGTTTCATCACTTGTCATAAGAACAAACAGCCCTTCTTATGTCATGCTTGTCAACTATTTGCAAGTTAAGCTCCATTTTTATCCATCTGAATCTGTTTTGGATTCTTTTTTTGACAGTGTCCATTCAAACTTATGGCTGGGCATCACTCATAACAAGCATAGCATTGGTGCTATTTAATATAACATGTTCTTCTTAGACCATTTTTCTCATTTTCTTTGGATCCACCCACCATATATGCCGAAAATCTGATGTCTTTTCTAAGTTACTACAATTTTGTGTGTGTGTCCACACTTAGTTTAAGTGTGAATTCAAATCCTTTTAATGTGATAATGGTGGGGAATTTGACAATGCCTCATTCTGTGACCTCTTTGCGACCAACCAGATTCACATTCATTTTTCTTGCCCTCATGTCAACAAGATGTCGAGTCTGCATGAAAGATTTGAACGATTGACAATCTTGTTCGACACTTATTTTCAACCCGGATTTTTGGGTGGCATCCCTTTATACGGCTGTTCATCTTCTTAATATTCTTCACTATTCTTCTATCAATAATGACATTCCTTTCACCATTTTTTCAATAGATCATCTTCTGGCTTTTGGTTGTATTTGTTAACCTAATTCTTTCACACCACACAAACTCACGACTCATACTACACCTTGTGTCTTCTTGTAAAGATATAGGGTTGCTCGACGCTAATCATCGGGAAGCGAATGATTAGTTACAACTTACAATCTATTACTATTCAACACAAATTAATATAATTTCCTAACACAACCCAACAGACAAAATCTTGGTATCATATCTTGATCCAATCATAGAACAAGCAAATCCATTTGTAAAGTCCATTCAACAATCAACAACACCCACGCTATACGAATATCATGAATTCCTTATCTCTCATTTCCCGTCAGCACTTTCCCCTGCCATCTGCCGCCACAACACCGCCATCACCACCACCACCACCACCACCACAACCATGGAGGCATTTCACTTTATGTTGGAAGTCTGATGTATAAACGGCATAAGGTCATGTTGTGTATTGTGTGAAATTTGGTTTGGGTAAAAGTGGGTAAATTTGTCGGATGGGTTAATACGGAATTGGTTGGGTCGGTTGATCTTGGTACCTTAAAGCATATTAGTTTTCTTTTTATTTTGTTGACCCACGAGCATTTTTTGCTGCTGCCTTATCATCGGTTCCTGCACGGTTGGTGCAAGTAAATGTATAGTCAAATCAAGTTATTTATAATGCCGCTACTCTTAGTCAACTAATGTTGAAATTATTACCGGTAAAGATGATGTTAGTATTAAGAGTAAATGTGAAACTGTTGTTATATGGATTGTTAGTATTAAGAGTAAATGTGAAACTGTTGTAATATGGAATCTTCTTAATGTAGTTTCGGCATAACTTGATTTGATTTGATATGTTAGAAATATGACCTTCTAATCTTTAGGTTATGACTGCTATTAAGGTATCTCATTTTAGTAGATACTAGACTCATGCCCGCGCGATGGCATTGGTGGTGGCTGCGGTGCGGGCGGCGGTGGTGATGTGGTGGTGAATGTAAAAGTAATTGATGTAGAAGGGGTAGTATAGTTATTTTAAAGGTAGAGGGATTTATGTTGTAAATTATTTCATTAAGGGTATTACAGGTATATTAGGTGAAGATGTTTAAATTAGTGAAGAAAGGGTAGAGACATTTTAGTCTCATCAATTAATCTTTTGAGAATTTGGAGGAGGGGTTCCCCTTTTATATAATATTATAGATTATAGATAATAATAATCAGCCATTAAAATACACACATTCTTTGATAAATGCTTGAGACTGTGAGGAGACTTCCTTGGGTTTTACTCAAAGGTCTTGAGTTTCACTTTTTGGAGTGACAAGTCTGTTGGGTTTTTTCTCTGAATTCCCTAATTGGGTTTTTCGCAAGTCTAGGTTTAAATCGAACGTAAAAAAAAAAAACCCCAACATATATATGTACAGAGAAACTAGGTGCCACGTGCTCTTTCACAAATTTTCACCGTAATGCATAAAAGAAAATTTTAGAGTATTTTGCAAGTTTTTTCTTAAAAAACGAGATGATCCGTATACTACTTTTTTTAAAAATATAATTCTTAACCATCTACTTATGACATAAATACACTTTTAGTTATCGTTACAAGATAAGAAAAATAATAAATTCATAGTTGAAACAATCCTTTTGTTAAGTGACAAAATACAACAACAAAAGTTGAAGGACCAAAAATCATATTTACCTAATAGAGCAAAAAATATGATTTTATTTGTACCAAATATTTCATATTTTTGGTTTGATGATGTAGAGACTTTATTGGTGTCAAGAGAGCGACTGAGTTAACAAAAACAAACTTCATAGAAAAACAATAAAAAATAAAATAGTTATAAAAGATTACACGTCAATCGATTATATATTTATTGCCACCTTCACCGTATCTCCGCCGTGATTGACACGTATTCACCATCATTTTTGATCATATATATACTTTCTTTATTTTCCGGTTAACAATTTTCTTGAAACCAAGAAACTTATCTGGGGAATAAAATATTTATAGGTATAATCTTTCTGGGTTCTTCAAATTCTGATGAAATATTACCAAATCGGGTAAAAAATTTGAATCTTTACAGCAATTTTCTATCTTATATTAACAATCTTTGTTGTGGGTATAAAACGGATGAGGTTATCCGGAGGGCCCATAGTTGACTAATTTGTGGGCGGCCTAACTGGGTATCTGATGTTTGATTTAAAACCATTTTCCCTTGCCACCAATGAGATGTTAGATAGTGAAATTTGAACATGAGACCCCCCTGGGCCACCTTGGTGATGGTGGTTCATATGTTTATGCCTACCATTAAAGATTGTCTTTATCTTGAGATTTTTTGAGCTCAACTTGATGATATTTATTATGTTTGATTGTGAAAGATTTCTGAAATTGTGGTGTAAGATGTAATATGGAAGCAAGTTGCTTGCTTTATGCTTGTTGTGTATTTAAAATGTGCTTCTAGTGGCTTCTTTGATCATATCTTGTATTCTTGTAACATATTTTTGTATAAAAGAATCAAAGATATTATGACCCAATTGGCAATTATTGTTTATGTGGATAAGTAGGCATATTCTTGATGACAAAGTTTGGTTCTTTTTAAAGATGCCTTGTCTTTTTCTTGAAACTTTTATGTATTTATATATACATTATGTGACTCCTAAATGTGAATTTAATATTTTGTTTTATAGTACCATGTGTGTTGTGTTTGAATCTTGATCATTTTATCTATATATATTTAGTTGGCATTGTAGCATAACTATCAAGTGATTGAAAAATTCACAGAAGAAATGGAGAAGAAGCAAAAGAAGTTTCTGACTGTCGCGCCTTTTGAATGTGCGTGGCGTGACGATTTGAGGTTTAAGGAAGCCGGAAGAGGGTGTGTGGCGTTTGAGGCATTTGCACACAACGATGTGACGGTGGTTTTCCGTGAGCAGTTAGGTAGTCAACATTACCATTACAAAAGAGACAATAGTCCACATTATACTGTAATCATAGGTAGTCATAGAAATCGACGGTTGAAGATCGAGGTAGATGGGATCACAGCCGTTGATGAAGCCGGTTTAGGTTTATGTTGTTCTTCTGCATTTCAAAGTTATTGGATAAGTATTTGTGATGGGTTGATTAGCATTGGAAAAGGGCGGTACCCTTTTCAAAATCTTGTCTTTGAGTGGCTTGACACGAAGCCTAACTGCAGCGTCCAGTATGTCGGGCTTAGTAGTTGGGATAAACATGTTGGATATAGAAATGTTAATGTGCTTCCATTAACACAAAACCATATATCCCTTTGGAAGCATGTTGATTACAAAGGTGAAGATGAAAACGAAGAAGATTTTAGGAATGAATTCGGAAACTTTGATAATCATAAGGGGCTTGGAAGTTTCCTCGAAAGTTGGGAGTTATCTGATGTGTATTTCATCGTGGGTGACGAAGAACGAGCTGTCCCTGCTCATAAGGTGATCTTGGCAGCAGCAGATAATTTCAATCTATGGTTGTTTGATCAAGATGTTATCCCAATCAAGGATGTTAATTATCCGGTTTTGCATGCATTCCTTCGGTTCATCTATACAGGCTTTACCCAGGTATTTTCTTCTTCAATTTTTATTATTTATTATACTTTAACATTTTGTGTCCCTAAAAGTGATTATCTAATTATTGTGAGTTGACTGATTTTTCATGTTTGTGTAACTTAATTTTGTATCCAAGGCGTCAGTTTTGATTTAGTTCACAATGGTTCCAACAGAATCGAGTAAAGTTACTTGAAGACCCTTATTCAGTTATTATATCTATGAAATCCTTAACTAATTATAATTTTTAAACGCTCAACTTTATCGAAAGACAATTGTTACAATTTCAAGCAGCAGAAGCACATCCAAGCACTATTTTCTACACCACATTTTGTACAGTTAATTATTTGATTCTGATTATTCACCATCACACAATCACTTTGAGAACTCACATCGATATTTCTCATTATCTATGTAGATTCCAGAGTCTCTACTGGGATCCCTGAGGGGTCTAGGCTTACGATTTGGAGTAACTTCATTGGTGAAGCAATGTGAAGAAGTTACCGAACGATTTAAACTCAATAAAAAGTTGTTTGACTCTGGAAAGAACATAGAGATATCATACCCGAGCTCTCATTGTGGTGGTGCCGCCTTTCCATTGGGCCTTCCTATGAACGTGCAAAGGCTTGAAGAATTTTATGTAACAGGCGGGTTAAGTGATGTGGACATTAACATTGAAGGTCATGGTCTTGTTGCTCGGTCTCATAAAGTTATTCTTGGTTTGTGGAGTCTTCCCTTTAAGAAGGTGAACTACTCTTTATCGATGTTTATTAATATTAAGAAGTGAAATGAAAATTCTGGCTAGATATTGTAAATAAAGTGTTAACAAAACAATCGAATTGGCAGATGTTCACAAATGGAATGATTGAGAGCATTTCTTCATCTGTTTGCTTAAAAGATGTCTCACCAAAAGCGTTCAAGATTATGATCAATTACTTTTATAATGGTGGATTTAACTTGGAAGATACCATTGATAGTAACATCTTGCTACTCGAGCTTCTTCTATTGGCAGATCAATTTGGGGTTTCTCTCCTTCACCAAGATTGCTGCAAAACACTTTTAGAGCGGCTTTCAGAGGTAGTTTGGATAACCCTTTTGTGTTTTTTATGTTATATAAATCTTTTAATGTTGATATCTTAATATTTTGTTTGGTAACCGTGGTTTTGAAGTGTTACTCTAAAAGTACGGTGGAGTGCGGATCCGGACTTGTGAGAACAAAGAGATGGGTTTTATGATCATGAATTATAAAATATTAATTATTCTTGTCTATATATTATATGCAGGGATGGAATTCGACTAGTGGATGAAGGTGTTACAACAACAGTTTTTGTATTATGCACACGGATGAAGACACTTTTGGCCAAGTAATTGATTTATTATTTCTATATTCTAACCCTCATACTTTGTTGCAGGGCTCGGTATGCCTAATTCTTCAAGTTATACCCTCCATCCCTTCATGTAAACTTATAGAAGAAACGTGTGAAAGGATATTTACAATGCACTTTGATTACTGTACAACGGCTAGTACCGACTTCGTCTTGTTAGATGAGTCAACTTTCTCTAACATTTTACAGGTGGGTTCTAAGTTTCAACTAGCATTATAATTTCCACAAATGTTTCTAATAGTAATGTCAGCTACGCCAAAGGGCCTTTGCCTAGCGGTAGGTGAGGTAACCCATCAACCAAAATGGTGGACAAATTGTAAATATTTATGTAGAATACTTGCCGTTCTAAATGGAGTAATGTCAGTTACTGTAATTTCCCAATATTTGTTAGTGATTTAAGGCTTAATCGTCGTGTGTTCATTTTTGGAGGTCAAAAATCTTATTTTATTCGCACACCTCTCTTTAACTGTCGTTTTTCTGGTTGTATGCTTATTTTCATCGATTAAAATACTATTTTTTGTGCGACAAAAACAGTTCAACAATAAGGTGGTAGTTTGTTGCTCCAATGCAATTGACCTTGTAAAAAACTTCATTTTGGTCTGTCATATAAAAAGTACAAAAATTTGAGGAGTATACTGTTTATTAAGACTGTGGGCTGCTTCTCTAGCTCTTGAGAAATGAACATGTCTTTACAGTGAAACGTGGATTTTGCAGCATCAAGATCTGACTGTAACTTCTGAAGAGAGAGTTCTTAGTGCCATCTTAATGTGGGGTTTGCAACCGGAGGAATTATCAAGTTGGGAGGTGGTAGACAACATGCTTTCAGTAACGACAGCAAAAGATCTTTTTGGGACTAGACTTCTATCACTAAACGTCTTGCTACCTCTTGTGCGATTTTCATTGTTTCCTTTGGTATTGCTTAAGAAGGTAAGCAGCAAATGATGATCTTGAATTTTCTCAAATTAGTGTTTTTCTTTTTGCTATTTTAATCTTCAATATTTTTTGCTGCCAATCATTTTTTTGTGCTAATATTGGCAATGATAACTTATCTTGTGATTCAGATGGAGACAAGCAATTTAAGCATGCAAATATGTACTTTTTATTATTTGGTAAGTTGCAGGTGTTATTCTTTGCTTTTTGGTTACATACTCCCTTCGTCTTACAGGTTGCAATATGGGTGGTTCGGGCTTGTTGGGTAACTGGTCAAAAGGGGTTGAGTTGACCCACCAACACTTTATATGTTATTTGAGTTTATAAATAAATAAAAAAAAGGGTAGATTGATGGGAACCCTCTGTCCCTCTGATCCCATGTACCATTTTTGGTACCTACCCTACCACCCTGCAAGGCTTTGTGTATCAGGTTAGTTCTTCAAGGGGGAAAGAGGTCCTGGCCACCACATGGGATCGGTTTCGAACCTGGGCCTTCTTTAGAGACACCTCCACACATGGGACCCCCCCCTATAACGAAGGCAGGCGGCCACTGAGTTTATAAATAACTAAATATGATTACCGAAACTTTTTGTAAATTAATGATCCTACCAGATGGCAGCATTTTTGTTTTCCAGATGTCTACTGCTTTATTTCCTTCCGCTAGCTTTCAAACTACCTATTTGGCCATTAGCCCATTATCGTTGTTACTATTAATGGCTGATTTTACTCATATAGGACCAAAACCATTTCTATTTGTAAATAACATTTTAGCATTTGAACGAAAATTAAAACACTTGTAAAAACTATGTATATAATGTAGCACGAGAATTAAACCACTTGTAAAAACTATGTACATATTGATCCTTTTTTTTAACTATTTGAAATGATTATTTACTAGGTGAAAGAGGCCATTGGGTTCTTGGAAGCAGGTTCGCAGACTTCAGGGAGTCATCAAAAGTACGTTTGGATGTAACAAGCAACTTGTCTTTATAGCACATAATAAAATAATCTCTCTATACATGAATACGGGTAAATGGGGGAGGTTTTCGTCGTTCGGGTTACCCGGGAATGGCGAGCCTTTTTTTTTTTACTCAGATGTAGCAGCCTATCCGGATTTTATTTTTGTCCGTGGCCGGTTCTAGCCATTTCCCTTGCCACCCCAAGATATTTTCTTAGGACAGGATACGAAACTAAGACCTCTCTATACATGAATATGATACTCAATTGCCATAAGATGATAGTAACATACAGTTATAATTTATAAAATTTTGTGTATTTTCTGCATCTTCGTTTCTAGCCGTTTAAGTAACGTTTTGAATTCTTGTATTAAGGTTCCAACATAGGCAATCTAGTTTTAAGGAGCTCCAATACATACGTGATGGGGATAGCAATGGAGTTCTGTACTATGTGGGTACATCATATGGTAAACACCAATGGGTTAATCCAGTTTTAGCTAAGGTAACTCATCCTTCTATGTATATTGATAAAAAATAAAAGAAAAAGGAAGTGCTTATCGATTTTCTTGGTTATTTATTTTTCTTCAGAAAATCAGTATTACGGCTAGCAATCCTACTTCAAGATACACAGATCCTAAGGTCTTGGCCTCAAGGACTTATCAGGTATGACTCTATGCATATGACGTATCTATAATCTTTATTTCATCTGGAAATAGCTCATTAATTTTTACTAAACTTGAAACAGGGAACTTCTTTTGCTGGCCCCCGTATCGAGGATGGGAAGAACTGTTCATGGTGGATGGTTGACCTTGGCCTTGATCACCAGGTCTAACTCATATTTGCTGATAATGCTATATGATACTTAACTTAATGGTCGATAAGATAGCTGTGCCATTAATTAGAGATGTTACCTTATATTTAATTTTCTGATTTGAAACAGCTCATGTGCAACTATTACACATTTAGACAAGATGGATCAAAGGCTTTCATGAGATACTGGAATTTTCAGGTATATTCATCTAGACTCTTGTATTTATGAAAAGGGATGCATTTGACTAGTGACGTCAAAAGGTCTAATGACAACTCTCATTTTGTTTTCTTCTCGAAAGGCAAAGATTTACTCATAAAACCGCCTAATATTTAAATCAATTGTCTCCAACGAGACTTGAACCCACAACCTTTAGGTTGATGGGCCCCCCCAATACCGCTAGGCTAAACAACCTTTGGTATGTCAACTCTCATGTTTTATGAATATGAATAACAACATAAGCACTCAACTTCCTCCATTTCCATCTTTTACTCCCATCATTTAACTTTAAGAAATCTTTACATATAGCATACCGTTTTCTATGTTGAAGAGGAAATGGTTTGACCTTGAAAAGTCAATTGATATATTTTCAACTCTCAGGGTTCATCTGATGGTAAAAACTGGACAACTTTGCGGGTACATGAAAACGACCAAACGGTAACCAAACCAGGACAATTTGCTTCATGGGCGGTCACGGGCTCAAATGCTCTGCTCCCTTTTAGATACTTCAGAGTGGCTCTAATGGGACCCACAAGTGACGATATCAACCCATGGACACTTAGCATTTGCTTCTTGGAACTCTATGGGTTTTTTCACTGAATCCAAATAGTTCTGTTGTAATCTTTTGTAATATGTATAATCGGAGCATTTTCTTTTGTAATTTTATAACATAGCAAGTGAGAGGTCTCATCCATGTAGCGTATGCCAATCCGTTGTTTCTGCTTGTGTTCTATCAGTTCATGTTCTTGTTTATCTTTGATGAATAATGATCAAGTTAAGTAACATCTTTCCTTTTCTTTCTTTTTCCTTTTTGCTTGAAAATAATTGATAAAAGAATGAATCAGGTGGTTATAATTATGTTAATACAGGTAGCAGTAAAACTTCTAAATGTCTTTCTTTTTCTTCCGAGTTCAATTCCCATGAGCCACAATGGGTGTGTAAACATGGTATGGACCAAGGAAGAATTCAGCCAGAATTGGATCAAACAGAATTTGTACTAGGCATGTTCGGTTTGGTTTTTGGACGATTAAAATACCAGTTTCTGATTCCCCAACTTTCTCAAAGATCGCTTCCTAGTTTAGTTCAAAACTGAACCTTTTTCAAGTCACTACAAATCGGATATCTATATGGTTTAGGGCTGAACTCGTTTTCAACTCGAACCAAAACACATGGAGTCATATGATAGGAGAATAAAACATCACATGGATAGTCGGGTTTTAATATAAAGAAAAATGATTTATCATTCTAAGAGCATCGGATGTATGAGTTCGGTCATCTGGTGTTGGCCGAGATGGCAACCAATGTATAAATGCAAAACCACATCCCCTCTTTCGGCATGGTCCAATGTGAAGGAAGGTCTCATCTGACGTATGGTAATACATCGCAAAACAATGTCATTCCATGGCCAAACTGTTTTCTTAAACTTTTGTAAGGAATTTTCAGCTAGATGAGCATAAAATAGTTTATTCAATTGTGATTCTATAGTTTATGAGCTTGAGAGACTATAGTTCTTGAGCTACCCCATATTCAGGGGTCATGACGGAGCCATTACAAGAAAATTTTGATGTGCCAGCGGTGGAAGAAGGGAGTGATAAGACTATTGGGGAGTGGGGCGTCCCTGCCCGTCAGTCACTTGGATAACGCGTATGGAACGCCCCCTACACCGCCCCGGGCGGCGTTCCCTAGCAAATTGACCAAGTCAAAGTCACAAATGTGACGCCCTTGCTTTTCCTGAACAAAGCCACTTTTCCTCTGCACAACACAAAAGATTCCTTGCTTTTTTGTTTTTTTCCTTTTAATATTATTTGTTTTATAAAGTTTTTTTAATTAATAGTATAAAATAAAATAAATAGTGGGTCCTTTAAAGGGCTTCCTTTGAACGCCCCACTCCAGCCAAAATCAAGAGACGTCCCCTCGGCTGACTAGGCACCACATGTCATGAGACGCCTTCATGAGAGCTTCTATCAAGAACCCTCACTCCGGATAGTCTAAGTGTTTGTATGCATTGTAAAATTAAAGGAGAAGAGGTGAACCAAATTTCGTGAAGTTTTATTGTTAGAAATCTTTATGAAATATAAAAACTTTAAAATAATGATCAAAGTGATAACTGATAATCTATAATCCTTATAAAACATATTAACTTTTCGCTTACTCAAATAATGAATTGATGTATCTAATATGTCTTTCAACATTATTAACTATTTTAAATATTTGCACTTAATATATCTTTAATATCCCTATTAATTTATTAATTATATTTTCTTAATTCGTTTAGTCAAATTTACTTTTTTATATAATTACCTTATTAATTATCAATTTAATTTATTATAACTTATAATTATTAATTTTAATTATTAAATATAATAATTAATTTATCGTAACATTATATTTTATACTTTACGCGGGTACCATGTAATCATTTTATTACACAGGTGTTTGGTTTGAAATTAACGTCGTCATGCCACCTCGCACTCTGTGTATTATTGTTGTCGCATCGCACGGGTGCCCATCTAGTTCAACATAATGAAAAGGGTTATTCTAACTTGTGCCCTCTAGGCACATGTTAGTGTTAGTGTTAGTGTTAATATGAGTATAAAGAAATCAACTTTCCAATAAACTAAAAATATGCATTAATGATTCGTGCGGAAAAAGAAACTTTCAGATTGAATTAATGCATATTAAATACATTTTACAATATTTTAAAAAACCATGGAGTTCCTTAAACGGATAGTAACATATGCTCTCGGGACACAAGTTAGAAAACCTTAGTAGAAAATATATTTTCTCTGATTAATTGATTACCTATGACGTCATAAGCGCAATTAAAATTTAGATAATTATGACTTTTGATAGTTTAATAAGTGATTAAGATAAAAAATTTTTTTGCATATATAAAGATTAAACTCTATTATTGGTTTTACTTACGTGTTGTTTATTTTCGGTTACAAAGAACAATAACCAAAGAGTGATGATATATCTTTTTAAAATATCCTCTAAATTATCATCTTAATAACAAGATCATTACACATGACAAAATCAAGGATAAGAATATGAAAGCGAATTAGTGGATTATATGTGTCAACAAGTTGTGTTTTTAAAAAGATTATTAGGGGGATTTGTTAGGAAAATTTATCATTTTCCATAACTAAAATAAACTTTTCCGACTAACGAGTCTAATAAGTTTTCAATCGGAGATATAAAGGCTGCTAATCAAGATTCTGATACTTGGTATTATTAAATAGGTTATTTGATTTTGAAAATTCACTTATTTTTACTCCCTTATAAAACAAACTATCCATCCCTCTTTTTTTAATTTTCTACCTTTGAAATACCTAAAATATCCTTACTAATATAATTAAAACTATCCATGATTCTATTGAATATTCAATATACCCTTAATGAAATTAATTACAACATCTACCTTTTAATTTCTAAAATAACTACACTATTCCCTTTTACATTAATAACCACACCACCACCGTCGCCACCGCCGCAGTCACACAGCCGCCGCTACTATCATTGTTGCTGCATCGTGCGGGCATGAGTCTAGTTAAATTGAAAATAAACAATTAAATTGGATTCGGTTGGATGATAGATTTTCTATTCTGACCCGCGAGTTTAGTAATTTAATAATACATCAGCAAAACTATGACAATTCAACGGGTTCTAGACTCTAGAGATTGGTAAGCCATGACGTCACTGGTTGCTAAATTCATTCGGAATTTTCTGTTTGAACATGCTCACTTAACCGTCAATATTATGCATTTGGATTTGGATTTGGAATTCATTAGTCATATAAAACATAAATTAATTAATTAATTACTCTTAATGTTCGTATGACATATGGACGGACTTAAAGCTGTAAATATTCGATTCGATCTGAAACCCGACCTGAAACCGACTCGAAAAAACCAAGTTTGGGTTGAGTATTTTCGACCCGTCAACCCACCAACTTGCTTTTTTTCAGGTCGGGTCTGGGTTAGTCTCTTGGGTTGTCAAGTCGACCCGCCAACACAAAACCTTTTTAAAAACTTTTTTATTAATATCCTCACATCTAAAATAAGTAAATAACCTAATACCTCATTTTCATCCAAGATGAAACTTTCATTGCCAAGTTAGAAGAGGTATATATACTAATAGGTTCTGGTTCAAATAAAACAAGTATTAAAGTAAAATAAGACAATCATTTTCTCTTAACTGAAAATCGTTGTGTATCATTAAAATCTTCGTGCATCAATCTATATACTTGTATTCTATGAATTTTCGTGCATCAATTTTATCATGATTAAATGATCAAATCTTATCGTATTTGTTTTACTTTAATACTTATTTTATAATAACCAACCACATACTAATATATTACTGATACTACATTATTATTGAGCTACTACTTATTTCATTGTTGCAAGTATATATTCTTTGAATTCTTATTTGCATTATATTTGCAATATGGTTTTTTGTTTGTTATAATGATCCAAAGCTATAAAATTAAAAGGTGAGTGCTTAAATACTATTTAGTATTGTCTTGGAAAGTATGATTATGTAAAGCGGCTACATACTGCATGCTGTTAAATGTTATCAATCCCTTTTTGGCTCATTTCTGTCTTTCTCTCATTTCTTATGTTAAGTATTTGCAGGAAAGGACATATTGTGGAACTCAAGGCTGGGTCAAGGGTAGAAAGTGTCATAAAGAGAAAGTTGAGGATATATATTGAGTCATTACCTTAAATCATACCATCATTTATACTTTAATATTTTATTATGGCCTAAATTATACCATCATTTATACTTTAAGATTTTATTATGGCCTAAATCATACCATCATTCATACTTTAAGATTTTATTATGGCTTCAAACAATGTACCAGGCAAGTGGTGTCTTCATGATTTATGTCGTTTTGTAACATCAATATATATCTACCAATAAACTAAAACAGGATTGATGCATTTTTTAATCGATACATGGCGCTTTAGTTAAGCGACACGTGTTTTTTTAAATCTATATTTATCCCATTTTTTAGATGCCATAAATAATTAAACTTTTAATTAATTGATATATAGATATAGATACCTAATATAATTAAAACTCTTATATTAAAAATTCTATTTTATTCATTGTTACCATAAATATAGAATTCCATCACCAATCATATTTTTAGTATTAATTTATAATTTACGACATATTTTTATTTATAATAATATAAAAATTAAACTTATTTCTTCTAATATGTAGAATATCTTAAATTAATTAGTACATAATAATAATAACAATCTATATTTTTAACTTATAATTTAATATTACTTATTATTTAATTATTTATCCATCTATCTACCAATATATATATATATATATATATATATATATATATTATATATATATAAGAGCATGATAAAATAAAAATTGAATAAATAAGAACCCTTAGATTATTTTTAACTTTTAATTACAACCTTTAGATGAGAATAATGATGTTATTATTGACTTAATTATTAGTCAAACACAACATTAGTCCTTCTACTTCATGTAATTAGTCAAATATAACAATATGTATTTAATTAAAATTTGAATATAATAAATATATATAAATTTGAAAATAGTTTTAAAAGAGTTAATTTGGAAATTATATGGAGCGGATTTCATTTTACTTAACAATCAAATTACGATCACCTATATTTATTTATCTTATAATATTGCTTTTTGGTTTTTGAAAACCAAGCACATAACCAACTAAACGATCTTCAAAATTACTAGTTTCCTATTTGATATATTCAAATTGTTATATCTAGCAACACAACCAAATTATTATTATTTTATTTATTTAAAATTTATTGTTTTAAATGATACCATCGATAATCTTTTCTATATACTATCTTAAACCAATAAAATGCAATATTATCTTTTGGTTTATATTTAGAGTTAATGACATAAATGGTCCATGTGGTTTGTCGAAATAGTCATGTTTCGTCCCTGAAAGATCAAAACCTCACTGGTGGTCACTAAAATGAAAAAAACGATCACGTTTGGTCCTAATTTCTGACGGACGTTAACTCCCATCCGTTAAGTGATACACGTGACCAGCATGTGAGGGTAAAAACGTACTTTCCCACTACCCCTTCTCTTTCAATCAGATTTCATCTGTATATTATATACATACATGATTAAATATCTCATTTACATCAAATACACAACTATTAAACTTGAAGACGATCCAACCACACCCAAGTTTAATGACGTGCCAAATAGATCACCAAGACTGTCTACTAATTCATCATCATCGCCATCTTCAAAATCAATACACTTTATTGAATCAGTTTTACACAACAAATGCTTTTCTCTTTTAAAAATTTCCCCAAATCACTTTTCAAAAATAAAAATGTCCCCAAATCAAATCAATCCCTAAAAAATCAACAACAAATGTAATCATTACACTGTATTGAATCCGTTTCCCGACAACGACCATTATCGTCATCTCCAACAACCACCACCATCGTCAATCTTCTCCGGCACCGGCAACTTTGGTGAAAGCTCGATTTCTGGCAATTACTTTGTTCCCTCTTTATCGGTTGTTAATAGTGAAATGAAGGAGTATCAATCGGTGACGGGTTTAAAAATGGTGGAAGAAAATCAAAAGGAGAGAGATAGGGTTGTGACCAGCGAGGTCACGGTGGTCGGAGTTGGTCACCATGCTGGTAGATCCATGACTGGGCGGGGCAACGACTGGGCGGCGGAGGTCATGGTGGTCGGAGAAGGTCACTATTCCGGAGATGGTCACGGTGGTCGGAGTTGTTTACTTTCCTTTTTTTTTACTGATTCGATGCTTTAAGACTATTTTGATCATGTATATATATATATTTGGTTTAGATTTGAAATAGTTTGATTTGATTAAGAGATGGATGAAAAAGTGAAAGATTATCTTGAGATGCTGATGATGATGATAACAGATAGATAAAGAGCCATTTTGGAGATGTTTGAAGATGGGTAAAGTTGATAACAGATGGTGCTTTCAGATATTTGATTGTAAAGTTGTAGTGTTAAGAAAGAATGAAAGTGATGGATATTTATTTTGCTTACAATCTATCTCTCAATATTGATCTGTAAGTTATATTGATCTGTAAGTCTATACTAGATCTAATTATACAATTTTATATATTTACCATGGAGTGTTGGCTTACCTACATTTTTAGACTTTAGATACATACAAACAAAATAACAAGTCAAACGATTTGCCGGAAAATATTCATATAACTTAATTTCTTTTCTTTTTATTGTTATTGTTATTGGATTTTTGTTTTTTTAGAAAGATTTGGAAAAGGATACAATTATACAGATGTATATATAGATCGATACAAATTTGTTGTTTGACTTGTTATTTTGTTTGAATCTGTATATAGATACAGATGTGTTTATATATACAGATAATTAGAGGTGATTGCTGGTGATGAAGAAGAAGAAAAGATCAAGCTTTTTTTTTTTTTGGTAAAGAGAAAAGATCAAGTTTGGTCCTTCTGTTTTGGAAAGTACCATTTTACCCTCACATGGTGGTCACGTGTGTCACTTAACGGATG
>JAOXNX010000011.1:1321769-1332787 GCA_028566075.1 Solidago caesia
TGGGGCCCAGGTCATTTATTTATTATACAACAAATATTAAAAAATTGGTATGTGAGGGGGTTCTATACCTAGCTTGGTACATGTCAACCACATATTCACTTTTCTCATATATATATATATATACCCAAGCCAGGTACATGTCTTATATTTATATATATATATATAGTTTTTCAATCAAGTTTCTTGACATTTTTTTCTTTGGTGGCGAATATTTCTATGCAGATACAGAATAGTAGTAGTACGGTTTTGCTAGATTTGTCAGTTTTTAGAGTTAATTTTGTGACAAAAAAGGGTTGCTGAATGAGAAAGAAAGGGGGGAATAAGAAAATGGGAAGAGCACCATGTTGTAACAAAGGCGAAGTCAAAAAAGGCGCTTGGACTCCTGAAGAAGATAAATTACTAGTTGATTATATCACCAACAACGGTCATGGAACGTGGCGTTCTTTCCCTAAACTCGCAGGTTTACAAGTCGATATTAATTATTAATTGTATGCTCATGATAGAGTTGTTGATTAATTGTGTTGGTGTAACGTACGGTGTCTTTTGATTTCATAACATGTTTTGTAATCATTTTTGTGTTTCTTGTTGGTTTTTGGTACAATTTGGGGCTTATGATGATCATTGTGTTATATAGGACTTCAAAGATGTGGAAAAAGTTGTCGTCTTCGTTGGACAAACTATCTTCGTCCTGATATTAAACGTGGTGCTTTTAGTGTTGAAGAAGAAGAAACAATCTTTCATCTGCACGCCTTGTATGGTAACAAGTAATGAACCACTTTTTACCTATATCTATTAAACGTGGTTCCTTTAGTGTTTTGTTACTCTTGGTTCATTTTCAGCTCGATCTAGCTAGCTTCTTGCTAGTTATAAACAAATAATGGACCTTTAAAGCCACCGTAGAGACTACTTCCAGAACAGCCAAAACTTCTAATAGACTAATACCATTAGATCTGAAGAAACTCCGGGAGAATTTTTACAAAAATCATCCTTATTTGATCCGGTCAGACTAGTGTTGTCGAATGGTGGTTTAAATATTAGTCTCTCCAGTAACAATATGCATGTTAATCATGTAGTTTGTGGTTATGTGTTGTGAACCCGAAACTACTGGCTGTTCTAGTTCACAGAGATACCTAAGTTTATCTACACATTTGGGCTGGACCAACTGACCCATCCTCTGATATTTGCATATTATGTTTGAAACAGGAAATAACTAACATTGAATAATTCAGGTGGGCAGCTATTGCATCACGGTTACCAGGAAGAACTGACAACGAGATAAAGAATTACTGGAACTCTCATTTACGAAAGCGAATCATTAACAAAAGTGGAACCCTGCAAACCAACCCAGCCACCAAATTAGCAGATACGAAATACAGGTTACCAACAACTCGCCACTACATACCAGATTTTAAAAACACTCGAGAGGAGGAGGAGGTGCAGGAGGAGGCTGATGGTGAAGCCAGGTTGTCCATGGATCCAGTGCCTCTTAGCCCTGCAACTGTCATAAGTGACAGCAATGACATTCTACACGAATGGGGTTCTAGCGATGGAGAAACGTTTCAGAGGCATTTGGGTTTTGACAAGGTGGCAAGTGAAATATCAATCGGTCAACCAGTAAAGATTGAATTAGATCCTGTTGCTACAAAGCAGCCAATACCTCATTTAGGCGTCACCTCTACTAGTGAATATTCTTGCAATCATGGTGTCAAGGCGCATATCAGATTAAAGGAAGAAGCAGAAGAGATAACAAATGTTTCAGAGTCTGATCAGAACTCGTATGAAGAGGGGAATGCATCAGATATAACATTGGATTTGCTGCTCGATTTTCCCAACGATGATGAATATTTGCAATATGTATAAGGTGAGTTGTGTTAGAATTCTAGCTTGACAACAAATAATATGAGTACTAGTAGTGATCACATTAGAGATCAGAACTTTTGGAACTGAGAACTGATGTTTGATCAAACTCAGTTGAATAAAATTGTCAATTGCAAACTTGTTTTTTCATAAATGGCTAACATATACATATACATATGCACACGAAATAATGAAACATTAAAACAATCATATACCATAAGAATGTAAGCACACACCAACAAATAAATTAAATCAAAGGCCTGAAAGACAAATTCATCATTTGGCACTAAAACCATCCCAGGAGTTTCTTTGGTGTTTCACCAGTAGCCCGACACTTAGCCGCAATCTCTTCTGCCTTGAGAAGCTCTTCTCCGCATTTGGCTTCTGTGAGTGCCCTCTTTTCTTCTGCCTTTTTGTGAATAAGAACTATCTTGTTCTTCATCTTTTCAATATACTTGGCCTTCTTTTTCTCCAAATCCTCCTGCTCACCAATTTCAAAAGCCTAATAAGATCCTATTTCACAATTGCATACTCTGGGTTTTATTTATATCATGTGAAAAGAAACGAAGATGTAATAATTGACAAGTATGTTGGTTCTGTTCGAGCTTAAACCTACATGATTGCGCATGTTACTTTTATAGAACAATAACCAAGAATTCAAAATCTTACCTCAATCCTTTTCAACTCGGCCTCTAGTTCGGCTTTCTTGCTGTTCTCCCATGCTCCAATGGATGATAGCTTCTGTTGAGCTCTGTTTACAATCAAACTATATCAGTTTTTCATACATAAACATTACTGATCAATTCATATATATAGAAGGTGTGCTATTACCTGTTCTCAGCTTTAGATTTCTCACTTTCTTCCCATGCTTTAATAAGTGCCTCTTTCTTCTCTGTTGCTACTTTAGCAAGAACTTCATCTAAACAAGCAACAAATATCTTCCCTTAGCTATCAACCAAGATTTTAAAATCCAAATCATTTTCAGTTATAATTTACTATACCTCTGTTGATAGAACCCTCTTTAGGTTTCTCGTCACAATCCTCTGCTGGCTCTGTCATTTTGTCAAAAACAAAAGTTAGACGACATAATCTTGATAACGAAACAATACACAAGAAAGGAGAGTATAGACTAATTAAGTTACTTTCGACGATGACTAGAGCTTTGGCATCATCGACGGGTTTGTCTTCATGAACAAGAGGTTCGACTGGTACTATTGCTTTCTCGTCCTCCTTCTCACAAACAACGGGGACCTCTGGGGGGCACTCGGGTGCTACTTCAACTAATTTCTTGGCTTCTTCAACTGCCATATCTTTGTTAAATTGAAACTTAGGAGTATTAAGGAAACAAATGGAAAGATTGAATTGTGGTTGGTTGGAAAGGACAAGGAGTATGATAGTAGTTATATATTGATGAATTCAAGTATTATATATTATGAATTGAGTTGTCAAACCCTACCATTTAACAGACTGTTGCTTCTTTTAATTGGTTTCATAACTTTTTTTTTTTTTCAAATTAAAGATATTTCATAAAGATACCAAGAGCCGTTGGATGTTTTTTTTTCTTTAAAAAGCAGCATACCACTTTTAGTTGCTTTCTCTGTTTTTTCTTCACTTTTTTTATTAAAAGAAAACCATAAAATTAAAAACCATCATTCCAATTAGAAAATTGATAACTACGATTAAGTTGATATATAATTTTTTTTTTAAAAGGTAAATTTACTGTACTCCTATATTACTCCAATAAACATCAAGCTTTATTGTCAGATATTGAACTCTGGTCTTACTAACTGAGCTAACCCAATTGTAGTTATCAATTAGAATAATCAATCACGAGTATTTAAGTATTTAACACTAGTCTTATCGTTAAGAATGGTAGAAATGGACACGATACGCCCAAAATACACACATGAAGTCAAAAGGTTTATTATTTCGTGAACGAATGATGTAGTTTACAATTTGAGTTACACAAAATTTATATACTGCCCAGAAAATAAAAGCTACACATAACACCCATAATTTTTTATTTTTATTTTTCCATCTTTTAATTTAAAGCAATCACTTTTAAATTTAGAAAATGACTTTGTAAATTCATATATATATATATATATATAATATATATATATATATATATATATACAAAAACAGGATTAAGTCTTTATTTATACGACATGTGGCGCTTTTTTTTAAGCGCGACATGTGTCTCTTTAGTATAAACAAATTAAAAATCCTAAATTTTATTTACCTTAGATAACTATCAAATATGATTTATATATGTATTACTTACCTTATATTATTTCATACCTTTTACAAACATATCCAAATACTATATATTAATTATTCTTTTTTAATGTATATATTGATTGATTTTCAAATACACATACGATAAATATATAGCCGTACGATACTACGATGTAAAATAACAAATTAATGGATATATTATTTAATTATATAGTACATGGTATTATCGTTCAACAAACTATGTATATTAATTTATATTATAATATCTGCCAATAAACTAAAACAAGATTGAAGCTTATTCTACATGTGACGATTTCTTGGAATGACACGTGTAGTTTATATTATTATAACAAAATTAAAATAATTAAATTCCTTATTTATAGTTACCTTATGCTTATGAAATACCATTATTATTGATTTAGATTTTACCATGTATAATAGCTACCTTCTATACAGTTTAAAAAGATAGAAAAGATTAATTATTTTTATAAATTAATCCTAATGCTTAAAAAAAATTTATCAACCTACAAAAAACTAACATAAAGGTCTAAGTGTTTACCCAATCAAAATTAACTAACTAATAATCTCATATTAAGACATTAATAACAAAGTATTGTTATGCCGTTAAAGAAAAGTGTTGTTATTTATAATATATAAAACTAAAGCTACTTTATTTTAATTCATATAACAATAATGAATAATAATTATATATCTATGTTTATAACTTATTATTAAGATTAATTATCTATATACTAATTTAAATAAAACAGGTTGAAAACTTTAAAACGATACGAATCATGTTTTACTATCATAAGTTTAGGCGTTATAGTCATATCATTACAAAAAAATTAGATATTAACCAATACTTTTATAATACATGTCTTTCAATATTAGACCATCATCACGGATAATAAAAGCATGTAATGAAACATTTTCGAATTTCATTTTCTATAAAAAAAAAAAAAGTTAATCGTAAAATATATGATCAATCCGTACATCATACGTGTATTAATACTAGTTTACTTTATAGCCAAACATATTATGTTGTTGGTGGACATATATAAACATACCCTCTTTTTCATTGAAAGTTAGATGTTTAAATGATTAAAAATTTACACTTTCAATTTGCACCAACTATTAAACATCATCATTAATTAGGTGATTGATCACTTGCATGTGAAATAAATCAAAAGAGCTTATTGCGAATTCCACAAGATTCTTTTTCTTTTGAACAAACATATAACTAATAAAGTGTTAAACCTAGCTATTACTTATTTTAAATCATATTGAAAAGTCCGGCCACTAAAAATAATGATTGATCTCTATTATCAAAAACGCTATACAAACCAGTGTTTTTGAACCGGTCGGTCTGACCGGTATTTTTAAGAAGAGAAATGTTAAGTTGACAAACTAATTACAAACAAAAGTTTACAAACAAATCTTCCACTAATCAAATCAAGTCATTTTTTCTCTTTCTTATTTATCTTTTTTTGTTAATTGGTCCACATCACATGACACATGTGTTTGTAAACTTTTGTTTGTAATTAGTTTGTAAATCTAACATTTCTCATATAAAAATTATGATTTGGGGTATTTGATATTAAATGACTAAAAGGTACTTAACGGGGGGAGTGTTTTAGATGTTAAAAGATTAAAAGGTACTTAATGGAACAACACTAACGTCTGTTAGAAGAGGGATAAACGTTGATACAAAACTTGACCTAGGTAGATCTGGTGATAAAAAAAGCACATGCATTAAACTTGATAATATCCCAAACCACAGGGGTCATTTGTGAAATTAACTCAAAATTATAATAACACCTTCATAAACAATCGAGTAAATTACATGGATCATCCATAGGGTTTACACTTATTTCACGGAGCATCCCTAAATAAGTTTAATTACACCGAGCATCCCCATGTTATGCATTTGTTGCACTGATCATCCCTGAGTCAAACAGTGTTAACTTGTCCCATGTGCGTCTCACATGAGGACATTTATGGCATGAGTGCGTAATATTTTATCCGAATTTTACATTTGGAAGAAATGCAACTTCAATTCCCAATTTTTGCAATTATGGATTCTTTTTATTTACTTGTAATAATATTCTTAAAATGTCAAAATTATTATTAGTAGCAAGTATAGTTGCAATTTTTTAACATTAATTAATGATAGTTTATGCTTTGAAAATTTTCTTTTCATACCTTTTATTAAATTTTTGTTTGTGTACTTTTATATGATTAAACTTTTTCCATAACTTTATTTTTTTAAATTTATATGACATCAAATATTATATTGAAAAATGTTTATATTTGTTTTAATTTGATGTGTATATTTTTAACTGAGTTCCTAATTCATCTTAATTTGTATTTCTCAAAGTTTTGTTTCTTGGACTTTTTAATTACTTTATGTCTTATCAAATTATATATTCTAGGTTTTTTTTTTATCTAAAACTCCTACGTACTTTTCTGTTTGTTCCTTTCAGGCCATCGTACTTTTTTATTACCTTTTAGATCATTAAAAGTTGTCAAATTGTCCCATCTAAGTCATTGAGTTTTCAAATTATTAAAATGTTTTGATCCAGCTCAATTTTTAATAAAATTTTATCGTAACGTAGATAAAAATAAGCAACTCATAACGGTATATATTTGAAATTTTACAAAACATTAATTTTAAAAAATATATATAAAAAAACTAACGATGTTTAAAATAAACATGTGATATATTGTAAGGTGATTTGGAGAAGCAAATGTATCCTTAGAAAAAACTGGATTGGCCTGGTACCACAACCAAACTCGTCGGATTCGTCTAAGAAAAAAAAAAAAAAAAAGGTCATCGTATGTACCCGGTGAACTATTTTTAGTTTACATATATAATAGATGGAAGATATATAAAAAACATAAATGACATCATATGAGATGCACATGAGACAAATTAACGATTATCGTTTAATTTCATTTGATTACACTTGAGATGATCAGTGCAACAACACATCAAGTAGAAATGCTTGGTGTAATTAATTTTGTTTTAGGGATGTTACGGTAAAAGAAAGAAAGAAAGAAAGAAACTGCTCAGTGCCGTCTTTTGTGATTTTGAGCCCTAATACGTTGACGATGTATGGGGAGGTTAAGATATAGGCAGACCTTACCTCTACCTAAATAGAAAGGCTGCTTCCAATTTTTTTACCTAAATGGTAAAAAAGACCCTCTAACCTTTCCACAGAAGGAAGATCGAACCCATGGGCCAAGTTGTTTACCACTTAATTGGTAAAAATAAGTATAAACTGATTCGTGTAATTTACAATCCCTGACAACACATCCATCAGAACACAAATACACACACTCAACCATACTCCGCCGTCGCCACCGTCATCATGGACGGTCATCGGCGGCGTCACAATCACAAACACCATCGTTTCCGTCACCTAATTCCGGTCATCTCCGGCACCATTCTCATTCTCTATTTCTTACTTTCTTTTCTTGCCCCAAACCCAGATCACTTTCTACACTTCAAAAAACAAACCCATGTAAGTATTTTCTTTTATATATCATTATATGACATCAAGTTTTGATTTTTAATTGTTTAATAGAATCTTTATTGTCAGATTAATGATACTAGCATTAACCCGGATGAGGCTAATGTTGATACTAGGAGGAGAGTTACCTCAATTTTCAAAGTTCCGGTTCGGTTTTTGGTTTTCGACTTTTGAATAGTGAATGATACTAGCATTAACCCAGATTAATTGTTTAATTATGATTTTTTATTTTTTTTGGGTTGAGATTTAGACCAGTAGCAAGATTAGTGAAAGGAATCTATGGAGTACAAGTATGTCAAGATATTATTTTGGATGTAGTAATGCCACCATTCAGTTTCCAAGTAAGTGTTTTAATATCGAAATGTGTGGATGTTTCAATATGCATTTCGAGAAAAACTGGTTTTCGTTTAGGGCTAATTGCACACCAAAATATATCCTAATTAGTATTGTTTTGTTTGGTGTGTAACAGCTTTCCGAAATTGTGTGTTATGTGTATCGAACATTCAATTCATTGATATTGTATGTATTTGGTCACCTACTCACCTTTTTTTCATCTGGTAGCCTTATAACTTTTTGCTGACGTGACAACATGTCATCTGGTTGGTGTACAAGTTATAAGAAGTCAGATACGCTCAATAGAAATGAATTATAAGTTTAATGACACGTTATATTGTTTGGAAGTTGGATACTCACAATAGCATAATGTGACAACTTGTATACATTTTAGTCCCCTTAGCCCTTAAAGATTTTTGAATCCGAATTTAAATGGTCATGTTTCTATATGCTTCTGTTTAGTATTTAGTAAATTCTGATTATTTAAGAAATTCATATGTAAAATGACTATAAAAAGAAGAGGTAACTAGGTAATTTTAATTTTTTCTTTTTGATATGGAGTTTAGTTGCAGTACTTATTAATTGACCTGTGAAGCAGAGTTTGTGTATCCAAATATATTTAAAACTGATTATTGCGACTAAAACTCACAGTAATTGAATAATCAGTTTCAAAATACAAATCCAAACAACCCCCTAAGTTTTGCAAAAACGTAGAGTGCTGGTAGTGTTTTTTCGGAATGTGGATTCAATTTGGGTGTTCTCGTAAACTGCAGAAGCTCAAGCAATCACACGGCCTAATCGTTACTTGCTAATTGCAACTAGTGGTGGTTTAAACCAACAAAGAACTGGGGTGAGTCTAAATATCTATATAAGCTACAAGGAAATGCTTATGCTTTGTTTACATTCTTTAGCTTATTAATCCTACCCATTTTCTCAGATCACAGATGCTGTTGTTGCTGCACGTATTCTCAATGCTACTCTTGTTGTACCTAAATTGGATAAGAAATCTTTCTGGAAGGATGCTAGGTTAGTTGTCGATATATCTTTCAACATAAAATGTGCGTATGTGGATTTCCAGTAACCTTTTTTCCAGACATATAGTATTTTATGGTACGTACTGGCCATAAAAATAGATTTTGAATGTGTTTTTTTGTTTGAGCTTATGATAATCAGACAGTGTTAGTGTTTGCAAGTTCTGGCGAACTAGGATATTAAAACCTAACATGAACAAATTGGATATTTTTTCTAAAAAAGTAGCGACGTTTGTGAAATGGAAATAAAAGTATCTAAGATTTGGGTAACTTATTCAGCCCTTAGATAATAAGTTCTGTTGTGGGTGTTGTGAAACTGATTTTTTGACTTCCTAATAAACCGAGAAGCATAAATTGCTTATCAAATCAATCAAAACAATGTCACAATAATCAGATAATTGGTTCCAAAATGCGAACCCAAACACCCCTTAAGTAGTTGTATATAACTGATAATGGTCTTTTTTTTGCAGTACTTTTTCCGAGATATTTGATGTTGATTGGTTCATATCACAATTATCAAAAGATGTTAAAATTATAAGAGAACTTCCTCATAAGGGAGGCAAGAAATGGTCTCCGTACAGTACTCGTGTGCCTAGAAAATGTAACGAGAGATGCTATCATATTCGTGTGCTCCCTTTGTTTTCTAAGAGGCGTGTAAGTTTTGTGAGTTTTGTTTTTTTAATTTCTGAATTAGCGACAACTTATATGCATCTGTTATTTTCGCAGGCTGTTCAGCTGAGCAAGTTTGATTACAGACTTGCTAACAAGTTAGAAACTGATTTTCAGAAACTTAGATGCAGGGTAAACTACCATGCTTTGAAGTTCACTGATCCCATAAGTAAAATGGGTCAAATGTTGGTCAATCGGATGAGGAATATGGGCAAACACTTTGTTTCTCTGCACTTGAGGTATGCTTTGAGGTTTCCTTACACCATCCTTTGTGCAAGAAAGCATTATGCCGCTATCATTAGTGGGCTACGAATAACTTTTCCAAATAAATTTTGAAGTTAATTTTAGGCCAGTTGGACCCTTTTTACCCATTAGTGTTTTGGTTCCTTTTTATCTTCAGTTCTTCAATCTAAACTCAATCTTATTAACAAGGGCCGTCTCAAAGTCTTAGGAGCCCTAAAGCGAGATTTCTGATTGAGGCCTTATAAAATACGAGTTTATAGTAATTACTTAGGATTTTAGTTGATACTTTGGGAACTAGATTCATATATTTTAGTTTTTAAGCTGACATTATTTAACTTATGTTTAATATAAATGCTATATAATAATAACACTACTAAAATATAATTAGCTAAAAGGCTTAAAACAATAGATATTATTTTGAGATAACTTGAAGTTGTAAAGAGTTGAAAGACAGAATTTACAATTAGTGTATATTCGACACATTCTTATTCAAACTTGGACATTTTTTTAGTATTTTGATTGGATTGAAAGATGGAGTTCATGTTATAGATCTGAAGGTAGTCTCTGATGATCTATCTGGCATATGAATAAAAAACTTCTACGGTAAGAATTCTTAAATTTGTGGTATACATAGAATAGCGATGAAAAACAATTTTTTTCTCAATAGCTAAAAAGTTATACTAAATCATTCAAAAACTTGAGTATTGATTTCATTGTTATGAAATTATGATGAGAGAGTAGCATACATATTTTATCCAACAACAAGTGTTTTGTCCTCTTCGAAACCTCCAATTTCCATTCTTATTTAGAGCCTAAACTCTAAACTATCTTTGACAAATATATTTGACAACTCTAATTGAATTATTGATTACGTTTAGCAAAAAGATGTCTTTAATAACATTGAAAACTTATAATATTCTAGATAATACATATACTTATACTATATCAAATTTTGGGGAGTTAAAAATTTGGGGCCTAAATCGCTTGCTTTATTGGCCTTATGGTTAAGACGGCCCTGTTATTAATACAGGTTCGAACCTGATATGCTTGCATTCTCGGGATGCTATTATGGTGGAGGACAGAAGGAAATAAAAGAACTCAGTAAAATACG
>JAOXNX010000011.1:1350115-1363006 GCA_028566075.1 Solidago caesia
CTTTGTATATAGATTGCTACTGCAGCACTTCATAATATCTACATGTATGAGTATCAATATTATGAAACGGAACAATGTAAAAGACATGGCATTCTACTGGAAACTTTGAAACATCACAGTTTTACAAAACTTTGAATTCCGGTGTTGGGATTTGGGAATGCCACTCTTGGCTTATTTGGCGAAAACCGGCGTTTAGAACACCGGACTTACTAGTTTTACAAAACTTTTTGACCAAAATACTAGAAACACCATAAGGGGTGAAAATATTACCATCCGTACAAAATTTCGAATGATGAGGCCTATATGGCTATATATGTTGACTTGTTTTGTCCACCAACTATTACAAATGTACATTTACCTATACGACATACAGCAATTCTTTTGTTACTCGTGCTACCATTAAGTAGACCAGCTTACTAGTTCTAAGATTAATAATTAAGCTGATTAAGATCAAGTAACATCAACATGCTGTCCATCTCTACTGGAAATTTTGTTATTTAAGCAATTAAGCTTACAATTTTTGTTCTTTTATAACCTATCCAAGAAACACCAACACCTGTAATTTAAACTTGTAATGCAGTTGGTAAGGTGGTCTAGTAGTAAGACGGCTTCAAGTCTCGGAAGAAATCTGTCAAGTGAAAAGAGTCCAAAATTGGTCATAAGAATACTGGTTAGACCGCATACACTAAAGTCCTTGACAAAGACTCGACTCTCTATCGGTTCTATTTACCGTTTACAAAATGCACTTGGGGTTAAAATGGGAAAAAAGAAAGTTGGTTCTCGGTTATTCAGTTAATTTGTTTCGATGAACTCACCCGAGTTGTTTTTCTTTTAATTTTTTTAAAACCTACTATGATGCTGATTATGGTAGACTCATAAATTAATAATGCACTTGAGGTTGAAATGAGAAATTAGTCAATGCGTATTTGTCCAATCATACTCATTTGAGTTGCTTTAGTTTTAGAAATTTCGTGTACATGATAGATACAAAATTATAGATTTTAATGAACAGACATCTTTTTGGATAACTGAGCTCCGACCGGGTCGGGCCGATGCGGATCATCCCAACGAAGTTTCGGGTTTCATAATATGAGTTGTTTGGCCCTTAAAAAGTAGTAAATCTTACCACATAGGTAACCAGGTAAATCTAACCACATAGTTCATGATTGTGGTAACCAGCTAAATCTAACCACATAGTTCATGATTAGCTAGTTGATAACATTCAAGCCTTTGTTAATAGATGGGACTATAAATGAACCAAACTACTCATAAGTTACTTGAGCTGATCCGAGTTGATCTTAACGAGTTCGAGCCAAACACGAGCTTAACATGCCTAATATGGAGTTCGTTTAGTAAAACGGTTCGACTGAGCTTTAAATGCTAAACTCGTTTAAGCTCAAGTTCGAGCTTCAAATACCTGAATGTTCACAAACAAGCCTCTTTATATGTATACAAAACCATATGGCATAATAACATATAGTTTCATACTAATAGGATTATGTATTTATGATTGATACAACTTTAAAACTAATATTTCTCTATACATCGAGATAGTCGATTTTTTTCTGAGGCTATAAAATTACCCACGAATAAAATGAACCAAATTCGAGCTTTACTTATAAGACACAAAACAAGCACAAATGCAACTTAGGCCCACATGTAATGTTGAGAGATGCGAGTTCGATCTTTGAGGATGCTCAAATCATATAGATATTATGTTAAGATATTTTACCGGGGTCATAACTCTTACCGGATATAGAATGATGGCGATCCAATGTAATTCCGAGGATATATATGACTCCGGCCCCTTTATTTATTTATTTTTTTAACAAAACAAGCCGAGCTTGTCTCAGGTGTGACTGTGTGAGCTCTCTAAATTAGTCAAAACGACTGGCCAGCCAGCTAAAATCTTCCTTCAATCCAAACCCATTCTAAAACCATCAAAACACTTTAATCACACACTAATTTATACACAAAAACTTCAACAAAAAATAAAAAAAAAATCTACAACATTAATTAATCATAACCAAACAACTCATGAAAAAAAGGTACTAGCTACTGGATATAAGACTGGCCAGTAATATCAATATCACGATCACCAGAAGATGGTGGTGGCTTATGTTTAAGCTGCTGATCCGTCGTTTCAGATGGTCCATCAGCACTTTGTGTTTCACTAGCCGGTGGCTTCTTCTTGTGTTGCACTTGATCACCACCACCACCACTGTCATCATCTTTTCCGTACATCCCACCACCGTATGCTTCATGGGTTAGTGGCTCCATTGTTGATATCACTGGGTGGGTCAGCTTGTTGGTATCACCGGTGCCGGTGTCTTTGGATGTTACTCGTGTCTGTTCCTTGTCACGTTCTTTTTCCATCTTAGCTAGCAAAAAGTGTGTGTTTGTTGTGAAAAACAAAATTTGGTATATATTTTTTAACTTTAATGTATGATCGATATGAAATAGTCGTACGTATGGATGTATATATTTGTGTGAAATGAAAACTACAATGCCACGTGTTTCTTTTAGGACACATGTTGCTAGGACAAAGGAAACACGTATGAAACTGCACAGCCGCTTCATATGTGGCCATCCACAATATAGTGATAGAGTCTCGACTGTCTCGTGTTGTTTTAAGTTTGTCATTTGTAAACCTCTAAAATTTGGTCGTACTGAATAAAGAAAGAAAGAAACTGTTCAGTGCCGTTTTCTGCGGGTTTTGAGCCCCAATATCTTGACGGTGTATGGGGAAGGTTAAGATGTAGGCAAACCTTACCTCTACCTAAGTAGAGAGGCTCCTTCCATTTTTCTACCTAAATGGTAGAAAAGGTTTTCTACCTAAATGGTAGAAAAGACCCTTCAACCTTTACATGGGATGAGGATCGAACCCATGACCTCTGTCTTCAAAGGCCAGAGTGTTTACCACTGATCCAACTATGGTATAATTAAAAAAAATGGAATGAATGACGGTAATTAAAAAAGTAACTATTCAAATGATGAACTTTTTTTTGTGGGATCATCCTCACTAAAGACAACTTAGCTATAAGGGCTGTTTGTTTTTTTTAAGCTATAAATAATATTTGTATTGATTAAGTAAATAAAATAGATATTTTTGTTTATTAAATAAAAACAAAAAGTCTTAATTAACTTAATAGATTAAGTAATTTTTTATTAAGCAATGCATGTTTTTAACTAAAGAAGAGACCATTCAACATCTTTTCTTTGACCGTCACTATATATGCACGTTTAGTTTTGGAGATTTGTTTTTATTGCTTTTAAACTTCCTCCTCATCGTACTTAACATTAGTAACATGTTTGGTAATTGGTTAATAGGATTAAACAAAAGGCCCCCAGAACAAATATTTTGATTGGAGCATCTATTTTATGTTGATTAGAATGGCTTTGATATGGTATTTGACAACCAAAAGAATTTATCACCCTTTGCGGCTTATCTATATGTGTACCAGCTATTTCTATTTTTGAAGTAAAAAGAATTAAAAAGTCAAACTAGAACATTTAGATTGAAACGGAGAAAATATTAACATATTGCATATGTAGTTATACACATGTCTCATTTTATATAGAAAAATATTCGATACCATCCTTATGTACTTGGTAACTTCTCATAGAATACTTAAAAAAAATTTTATTTAAAAAAAACGACTTATAGAGGACAACACATTCTTTTATTTATTAATATCTTTTAAACAACAAGTTGATTTAATTAATGAAGATTAAATCATCCTAAAGCTCTTAATTTAATTTTAAGGGAAGAAAAAAAACTAAGGAGAAGATAAGAACTAATGAGCTAAATGTAGTTGTCATGTCAAGGACATCCAATACAAATCCAGATGATTAAGTTAAGTTGTAGATAAGTCTTCAATGATCAAAAGCTATATGTCATTACCTGGATTCCTATTCTTTTGGAAACTAATTAAACTGCATTATTAATTATTAATTATTATTTTCCTTATTATTATTATGAAAGACTAAACAAGTGTTATTATTTTAGTAGGTTTAATGTCCTGGAGAGTTATTGTACTCTTATAAAATATTTATTTTGATCACTTAATTATAACTCATGTTCTAAAAATGACATGATTACAACAGTTAAGTAAGATTTAATTTTTCGAAAGGTTATCGTACTTTTACAAAATATTCATATGGGTCATTCAATTATTATTTTTAATATCAAACAAAGTCACTATTTTTGATGAAAATCACGAGTTAAAAGTTTTAATGCGAGTATTGGTTAGCTTGATATAAAAAATAATAATCAAATATTTTGTAAGTGCACAATGATTCTATAATGCATTAACCTTATTTTAGTAATCAACATTATTTTAAACTCCCAATAATCTTAGAACTTAATTAATTAATATTATATTCATTACTTTTTTAAATATATAATTGAGAACAGAAAAACCATGTGCAGTGTGTGTTTGAGAATAATCTTTTTATATGTTTTGGTTTTATATATGATGATAAATTAAACAACATACAACTTGCTGAATTATTGTTTATTTTCTTTCAGATATCTAAATCTAAATGTCAGCATTTGTCTCATAAAATTACATTGCATCTTAGCTGCATGTATTTTTCTTTCTACTTTTTTTTTTTTAATTTACGTGGATATCTATTTTTATTATTTTTTTCTTTCAATAATAAAATGTCTGTATATATTGGTACCAATGCGGTACCGGAATAAGGGGTTCTTCTTTATTTTTTATTTTTTAATAAAATGAAATTTTGCTGAGATTAAAATTAAATTAAATAAAGACTAAAGATTTTTTAAATTTCTAAAAAATAGGATTCTCAACCTTGGTCACGTACTCCAGAATCATCGTATTTTTACACAATGTTTAACTCGATCACTCAAGCTATTATTTTTTTTTTTTTATATCAAACTAACACTACTTCTAGAAAAATTTAAAAATAATCATTTCCATCAAATTTAGTTATATTTTTAATATAAATAGTTAATAAATTAATGCCCCAAATAAATATTTTGTACGAGTACATTGATTCTACATTGCATTAAGACCTTTTAAAACAGCAATTGTGATTTTAACGCTTTATTAAAATTAAAGCAGATTCAATTACATATCAAAAAACAAAAATGAGTGATCCAATTGGATATTTTATAAAACTTAGTTACAATATTTATAGCATGATTTTAGAACTATAAGATTATAAACCAAAGGACTAAATATATACTCATATACCATAACGGTATTTTTTTAGTGATTCATCAATTAAAACGTTATATGTTCAAGTTCTAAAATAATCAAATTGTAAATATGTGTTTTTTAGTTAATTAGTTGTCTTTATGAAAGAAAAACTAAAGATGAAGATTAAGATATTAACAATGAGGACAAAGGAGGAAAAACCTCGAGGGTAAAATCTTATTTACGGAACTAAAATAAAACTAAGTTCACCATCCTTCTTTTTTTTTTTTCTTTTTTTTTTTTGTGGCTAATTGCCAAGAAAATAGGCAAATAATTGAAAATTTTCTAACTGATGGATAAAATAATTTTTGTTACCTAAAAGAAGACAATTAATTAATTTTTTATCAATTAAGAAATTATTGATTTAACTTTAGTCGGTTGTAGTTTATTTATTTGTTTGTTGAACTGTAAATTTTTGAATCACTTACAAACCACTGGAGTACGAGTATCATTGTGTCATCAGTGGTATCACCGGAGTATCATCGTACCACCCGCTAATCCAGGAGGTGAAACCTAATTAATTTTTCTAGAAAAATCCCTTTGTGGATTCGAACCTAAAAGTATAACCTTATGGTTACTGAAACTTATCTTACATCCAAAATGCCAGTTGTAAATAATTGAGTTAATTAAATTAATTTAGGGGTAAATAATTAATAATTTTCATTTAAAACGTCCGCTACCCTTCAGTAGATTAAAATTCTATCAATTACCCTTTTTGATGTAAGAAAAATTATTTTGCCTCTCAAATAGAAAGAGTTCCCCTAATTTCCCTTTTTTCCTTTGACAATTACTTTTATTTTAAATATAATTAATGTGTCATCGTCAAATGAATTAAAGAAGTTATCTTTAGCTAGTTTTTTTTTTTCCCGGATTCTAATAAGAATAGTTTTAACAACGGTTATTAATACATTATTACAGGCATAAAAGTTAAAATTTTATATATAAAAAAATTCAATCTTGAATATTTTAGTTGCGCGTAGCTCAGAATTTATAATCACATCTTATTCAATTCATGGGTTTATTAAATTAAATTTCCGCATAATTTTTTTTTTCTAGCTAAAGCCACAAGGTTCGGATCCAAAATGTGTTTTGTTTCAAAACTAAATTCTTCGTTATTCCTCATTAGCAAGCTAAGTACGTACCCTAATACAAAATCTTGTACACCAAGTAAGTGTATATATATATATAGATATATAACCATGCATGCATATCAAAATCAAACCACTCAATATATGTATCTTTAACCTTAGTTTCTTTGGCATATGTATATATGTATCTGTATACAAAATAAAAGAATCTTTTAAACCATTTTGAATCGGGTAATGATCCCTACACAAAATATTTTTTGTCATACACAAAAATGTATACATTATATAGCTATACAGTACAACCATATGATGCATATATTTTTGTGTATGGCAAAAATGTTTTGTGTAGGGATCACTTCCCTTTTGAATCGGAGTATCAATTAAAACAAAAACAAAAAAAAATAATAAAATAATTAAAAAATAATCAAGATTTACATCATCAAAGCCGTCAAGTTTTTGTGTTGTATCACTTAATATTGTGTATGCACTAGGTGGAAAGCCCGTGCGATGCATGACAAGGATAATACGACATTCTTTTTCATGATGAAGTGTCGTGGATGTAGATTTTTGCATGGTTACAAAAGCAAGAGTAGGTAGTCAAGCATGTGTACGTAAACTGTATTTGTAAGGTCTATAGGGAGCACGCATAATGAAGGTCCGTTTGTAAGTTTTATACTACTTGTAGATGTGCACTCTCAAAAGGGTCAATGAATTGTATAAATGAAAAGGCAAAAGAAAATACAACGTGCATGAGGAGTATGAGATGAGTTAATATATCATTAATTAAGTGTTAAGAAAAAAAGGATATTTAATAGTAATTTGTGAGTTTCTTGTTTGTAATAGGAAGGTGAAGAGGTTTTCATTTGGATTATAAAAGATAGCCTTCAAATTGTTTAAACAAAGCATTGAAACTGGCAGTGTATTTACAACAACTTAAAGATTAAAAAGTTTGCAGAGGATTGAAATTTTAACATCATCATGGAAATTCCTGATGATTTAGAAGAGAAGGGAGCATATGAAGTTGTTGGGTGGACATTATATGGCATTGGGAATGAAGTTCATGTAGTTTGGGAGGATGGATATTCTCGTTATGTTCCTGTTGATGAAGTGCTCAGGTTAGAAAACATCAATTGGCTGGAAAAATTTACACAACTAATGTCGATTGATTATCTAAAGAAAGAGAATTCAGTAAGCTGCGAAGAAGATGATGAAGGTGTCGATCAGAAGTAGTTTTCTGAAACAATTATGATTGTTTATGATATCATTTCAGTTTATAAATTTCTTTTTTGGACAGTTGTTGGTTGTTGGTAGAGAATCATTTTACATGGAAATATTTATGTTAAGTACCTAACGGTTAATATTTTTACAGGAGAGTTCGTGAATGGTATTCAAGCTGAAACACGAAGAAAGAAGGAAGGCAACGTAGGAGGCAGTACATGGGCATGAGAGTAAATGGTCGTTGTATGAAAGCAATATGGGTAGACGAATGGTTAGGCAACAAGGTTGTTTTATTTGCAACAGGGATCCCCGCATATTTATTACATGAAAAGTTCACATTAAGACAACCAAAACAAACTAAAAGCATCTGATGAAACAGAAAGAAATAACAAAGCATACTTAATCCCATCCAACCATAATATATTAAAAAAAACTTTAAAATGACATGTTCCAGTCAGGACGCACAAGAGTTATGTGGTCCAGGCTTTAGTGACTAAGGACGCTGGATGTCATCATCGTCTGCCTGTGCTTCATGCACTCCTTCTGCGTCATCAGCTTCCGGTTCAGAGTCCTCAATTAACCTGTGGTTAACATAGATACTAAATATTAGCACACGGAAGAACATGCGTCACCAAATGGTTCAATATAGCAATGAACGGTTCAATGCTTTTACTCCTACCTTCTCTTTACCAACACCCGACCTGAAACCAAGTTATTCCCATTATCATCATCAGCCAGGTTCTCGGTAGGGGTGAGCATGGGTCGGTTTGGGTCGGTTTTGACCCAAAACCGAAACCCGAACCAAACTCGTTGGATTCGGTTTTGGTTCGGTTCGGTTTGTCGGTTTTCCGGTTTGGTTTGGGTCGGTTTTCGGTTTTGGTTTCGGTTTTTTTTTTTAATCTTTTTTTTACACTTTTAGTTTATTAAGTTATTAATATAACATTCATTTGTTAAGAAAAAAATATGATAAAGAAACTAAAATATATGAATGTTTTTTTACACTTTTCTTTGATAGAGTTTTCACATCAAATGCACGCCTCAACACCCCCGATGGCGACGAACGGGTGCGTTTGCTGGTTTCAACCAGGCCATCACTCAGCACTTGTAGTTCATCATCATTAGTTTCTCCGGGCAAGACGAACTTTGATAAGTTGAAACTTTCAAATTCGCCATAGTGATAGTATGCACGGCTCTTGATCTCGAAGATGTGCGTGGTCTCAATAAGGTTTTCCAGAGCAACCGGTGGAACTGATTCCGACTCGTCCTACAGAGGTAAAAATGAATACGAATCCTACGGAAATCATTGTGGAAGTTACTACACCCACAACATTGTGAATACCTGTTGTTGCTCTTCCAACAATGACTTTGCAGTCCTTTTGAGTAACTTCTCACCAGTCTCGTCAAACAAAACGACAATAATGTTCACGGTTCCATCAGTCACACAAAGCTAAAGCTTAAACCTTTGACGTCCGAATGAACAGAAAACTATGAGTTGATGTTCGCTAAATCACTGACAACCAAATACACCCTAAGATATGCGACAACATAAATGGGCAACCAAAATGCAGACCTTGTCCTTAGGTACTCCACAATGGTTTCACACGCATCACACCAAAACTTCCCATTATTTGGCTTAACACCCTTCCTACATTTGCCACCCGTGCAGCTGAAGAGAAACCAACCGTTTTTAGTACAAACACCGGTGATCTCAACAGTGTTCCGAAAAACCACCAACTGCATAGGTTAAAGGATGGTAAGGAAAACATATAACATGTAAAACATGCTTAATGAGGCTTAATACAGATCTGCTTTTCTCTTGGTATCCCGAGAAATGGTTAGAAGCTCGTCAAGTGTGTGGACCGTTACCTGCTTTTCAGTAATGGGTTCATTGTGGTCTTCGACATGGACAACATTGCAAATCAAAACACAATATTCATAATAGGACAAATTCACCAACAGAAAAAACAGTTGTACAAAAAACAAAGCATAAGGTAACCTGAATGAGGACTTGAAGGATTGCAGTGTAGGAATCTCATCGTTGTCAATAAGCAGTGTCGAGGTTGAGCTTGAAAGACAAAGGTTACCTGCAACATATTCAAAGTTGTAAACATAGGTACCATAATAGAAAGAATAAATTACGGGCATATCCGTACTAAGATAATATTTAGTACTCATAGATGTCAGGATAAGAGGGAAAACAACAGGCTTGTTGGCTTTCATCTTAATAAGCACATTCCCCAAACTCACCCAAAGCGTTACTCTAACCTGGCGACTCCTGCATATTAAAAATGATAACTCAGAATGGGGAAAATTTACATGAAAGAGCAGGTGGAGACGCTAATGGGGAGACATGATGTAAAGTTGTAGCGTGAATACCGCTTGTTTATCAGGGAGAATTTAACTGTCTGTGCCCCTGTGGCTTTCCTTGACGGCTCACCAATACACGACACACACCCAACAACATCTGCAGGTCAAAGATTATTCAACCACACGACCAATCGTGCACACATAAGGACAGACCAACACCGCCACCCATATACATGGATAGGCGCCGAAAGGGTCAAGACCAAACAACCCAAATATAGATAAATAAACATTTGAATTTTCAACTTTCTTGACAGATGCAAAGGTACATATAAGGAGACTCATGCCAACATAAACACTGGATTTGCAAAGAGAAGATCTAACAAAAGAAAACCGATTACACGACAACTTTCTTCTTTTGCACAAATAAACTACCAACAGATGCATACATTTGTGGAAATGTGGCAAAACTGGAACACACACATACATGCACATAGAATACGTATACATATATTTTATAATCTGTAGATAGACAAATACATAAGGACAATCATCTCACCAATCAAATTCGAGTCCTTTAGAAAAGTAACAGTAATAGCAGATAAAAGGGTCATCATAGCGTCTTTACTTATCTTTTTATCTATATATAAGACGTCCAACATATTACCAGTGTATTCTTTTCCATTATTCTGTATATCCATCCAGCATAAAATTGTATTTCATATAAGTGTTGTATTTTTTTTTGTAGTAAATGTATTGCTTTATTCGTTTCATAGCTAACTTAACGATCAAGGACAAAATTTATTTGGCACAATCCAATACGTAAAATATTGAATTCATACCGACAAAGTACTTGTTTTTGGTGGGCTCAAGCTCCTCAAACGGTGTAAGAAGGAAAGGATGGCGTTCAAAAGCACCGACATCTTCAGTGGCCTGAAGTACAACGGTTTCCCTGTAAACTGAAGCATATAAGGGCTATCCTTCATGATTCGGTATTCCTTTTTGTTCTGCTTGACACTAAACCCCACTATTGAATACAAACAGTCTTCTTTCAACGTATGCACAAAATTTTGCGCAATAAAGCTCATGGCAAAGCAGTGAATCACACCTATGTGCGCAAAAAGAAAGAAAAAAAACCACACCATTAACAAAAAAATAAATCACACATATAATAGATACAATAGAACAAAAGATGAGTAATCGACCTTCTTATCAGAAACTATGTAATCAGTGCTCACATAGTTACCGCTTACATTTTTAACATCCCATTTCCTACAGACCATGACTATTATACGACCGTCCGAATCTTCCTTCAAGTCCTCCAAGAACAAAAAAAAAAAAAAAATACCGTTCTAAAAAAAAAGTAAAAATATATATAATTTCTATTGTAAGTTCAACGCAATGTCATCTACAATTCAGAGTCGATAACTCACACCAATATCATGTAAAGTAATATACTTCTAGGTTCAATGAATAAGCTTACATAAAAATTCAAGCAGAAAGAACATTGTTGAATCAACCTGACCAAGTCCCTAAATGTATACTGGTCTTCCATCCTTAGCAACCCATGATGTCCATGTGGATAATACTCGATGACACTTTCCTTTTATTCGAACTCGAAATCCTATACAAATATGTGAAATGGGAATTAAAGAAAGCTTACAAAAATGGAGTATCACCATTTTAACATATAATCCCGAAATTACCTTCATGATGGACTCTGCACCAAAATCTTTCCAGTGGAGGCTTGAACAGTTCTACGCTTAACAATGAGTAAAGTAAAGAAACTTGTAATTAAGTGACCTGCTAATGAATTAAACTGGATGAGTTAATTCATGGAATGAGATTGAACCGTTTTATGTTTAACAATGAGTAAGGTAAAAAAAAAACTTGTAATTAAATAACCTGATAAATTAAACTGGATGTGTTAATGCATGGAATGGGATTTTTTTATTGATTCAGCAAACTAAACTCGAAGATAAATCACTAAACCAGATATATGAACATTAATTACCATCATAATGATTGGGAGCAAAATTGATTGCTCTCAACTCAACTTTAGATATCAACCCACATTTGCTTGGTCTTCTCAATATCAAGTTTCCTGGCCTTTAATAATTTGTAGTGTCATGTCAAAGTTGAAGGAAAAACATTGTAAGGTCACCCACAGTGTACTAAAAGTACCAGATAGAAATTGTTTAGAGCTTTTCAATGATAAGAAGAAAAAAAAAACAATGTAGTAAATGGGCCAGATATAAAAAAGTAAGTATGTAACTAAAGGCCAGGAAATGGGTCATTTTGGGTTGAATTTTATCGGTAATAGATGAAACGGGTCAGATATAAAAAAGTAAGTATGTAACTAAAAATGAAACGGGTTATATGGGTCAAACGAATCAAAGTAGCCTAAAGTGTATCCAAATGCTTACAATGTGCTTTATCTATACTATATTATATAAGCATTTGACTTGTGTCTTAAAATTTGAATTTTTTTTGGATAAAAGGTTACCCTGGTTATATTAAGTACAAATGAATTAATATATTACCTTTTGTACCTTTATCATTTCTATATTTATACTGGTTTGGTTGATAGGATACCTTATCGACACCTTGGAGACTGCTAAACTGACGACATGTTGGTGCTAGCTGTTATTGTTAATGCTCATCTTAAATTGTAAAAGAACACTGTAATAGGTGGTAAAGTAAAGGTAAAGCCAAGGTGATGGATGGTGGAGAAGTATTAAACGTTTTTGGGTAAAAAGAACAATATAGTATGAATTTGCATAAAACATCATAACATTTTCTTCTATGTTTGTTTTACTTCTACATGTTTAAGTGGTTCTACAAAACTGTAAAATCTGAATTCTCATTAAAATCTCATGCCAGAAGCAAAAAAACATCAATAATAGGTGCCAAAAAAAAAACAAAAAACAAAAAGAAACTTAGGCAAAAACATACTTGAATGGGTCGGTCAACAGGTCCACGCATTCGGTCACCTGTGGTAACTTGTAAGCTTGATTGTGGTGCCGAATTTAGGGTCATTGTCATATGCCTACACC
>JAOXNX010000011.1:1432273-1444166 GCA_028566075.1 Solidago caesia
GGATAGTGCTCACAATCATGGTTGTTTCCTATTCAATCCTGTCTTATTTGTAATTTATTTCTTCCCAATTTCTTAACTTCATGTATATTTTCCATTTGGCTAATTACATAAATAGGTAACCAACTTTTGTCTAATCTTTGTTTTATATAACAAATTTCATTTTAGCCTAGAAAAAAACCACTACCTTTTCAAATGTTCTAGAATTAAGGTAGTTATTTTTCAAAAAAAAAAAATGCTTCATGCTAATCTGACCTGGTTACCGGGTCAAAATGATTACATGGAACCTGACATGTTGGTTGAATTTTTTCTGAGATCTTGGATATTCAAAGATGTAAATGGGGTTATTTGTTTTCTGTTTTTTTAATTGGATTGGAAGAAATACATGACTGGAATCTGTTTATGCGTAATATATCGGGAAACAGTTTGTCTTGACAACTCTGGTTATTTATAGAGATCTTGGATGCCTTATTATGTTGGCATATGTTTGATAGTTGTCTCTTTATATATTCTGTTAGACCATGCAATATGTATTGTGCACGAGCTTGGAGAACAGCCCACAGACCAACCCGATTCTTGGCAGAATTGATGTCAAGGCTGGCCATGGAGCCGGACGTCCCACAAAGAAAGTGGTATGATTTAACCTTTGTTTTTTATTTTTATCGTCTTAGTATATAAAGAAGAGAATTATGGGAAAATTACTTAAATTTTGACTCTTAGGGTCAAGGGATTACCTTCTGGTTTGATAATTAAGGTTTATCAGATGTTTGATGTATGCAGTCAAAGTTGCGTTTGTTTGACCTTGACCTATACATTTTGCAGATTGACGAATGGGCTGATTCGTACAGCTTCATGGCTAAAGTGGTTGGTGCAACCTGGATCGATTAAATGACTTCGGTCCAGTAAAAAAGGTATTTTCAGCCGCACTATACAGTCGTTGTAAATGCCAGTTTAGTCCAACCAACCTGTGACGGTTGTCTCACTGGAGTTTTTGATCCTATTTTTACATTCATTTCATGACCCAAGGCAACTGTTACTTTTTGTTTTTCTTCTTTTACATGATCTTATTTATCAAAAACTAGCAACGCTTATATAAAACTAGCAATGACATGGAAGATAGCCTATTTGGTCTGTTGTTCATGACTCCAATTATTTTTATGTATGATTGCCAAGCTCTTTCATCAAGTATTTGTTTAAAAAGTTCCTAAATAAATCAAGTTCAGTTCGAAACTGTAAAGTTTCCAAACTAACCAGGTTAAGTTTGAGGGACTTGAGCCCGATCAGACCTCATGCGGATCTAACTTTTTATTCAATTTTACTAGAAAAAATTAGGTTGAGTTGAGCAGCCCGAACCAATTTAAGATCAAATTTGCTGAGTTAAGATCAAGCTCAATTAAGCTCATCCCGGCTTAATTGCACCCCTAGTTATCCCTATTGACTTGCATTTTTTGTGTTCTTGAATATTCTAAAAGTTAGAATGTCATCTGATGCGTATCAAATTACGTTGTACAAAATAAACATTCTTATTAACCTCCGGGAAATTAATCTAAAGGTAGGGTGTTTCTTGTTTACGAACGTTGTACCAAAACTTGAGTTGAGTTAATTTTTTTTGCCTTTGATGCACAACTTATATATATGATTCTAAACTTCTCTGAACACAAATGATAGTTTGTAGATTTAGCATTAACATCGACGTATAAATGTGCAAGCTACAACGCGACATCCATGGGTCAGTTTGCTTACATGTCGTTATACGCCACTTTGGTTAGACGTTATCTTTAGTAACCCCGGTGTGTGTTCTAACTGGTTCTGTGTCGCCAAGAAATAATCAGACGGTGTAGTAGTAGTAAATACAAGTCATAAAGTTACGATTTCGTTTATTACAATTATATAACAAAAAGTACACTCATATAAATATAGATGAAGAAAAAGAATTGTGACCTTGAGATGAGGTCATAAAACAGTTCTAGCGATATACTAACTTTTCAGGCAGTGCTTACATAGCACCACAATTATAAGTTACACAAACCGAAATGAATTTAATTATGCTAAGTGGAAACTCATGTCTAAACACGACTTAAAGTGGCCAATCTGGATATTTCACTCTATTTGGATTATAGAGGTCGTGTGTGGCGGCCAGCTGCCTTCCCGCATAGTCGTGCATTCTTTGGGATCGGGAATTCGTCCCTGATGGAGCCTGAGTTTGTGTATACACGCAGGTAAAATTGTTCCCCAAGGTATTGTCGTGCCCAGAATTCAGTCCTCACATTCCACATCCCCACGTTATCAAGTGCAACGTAAAGGGCGGACCATGACTTTGGGTAAACCTATAGCATACAAAAGCAAACTTAAACGATGTTCCTGGTGGAATGGTCGATATATTTGTATGGTTGGACCCGACATACCATGCTTTTTTGTTTAAACTCATTTCAGTATTAATCCGATTTTTGAAATAAAATGTTTTTTGAGGTTTTGTGTATTCAAAATACACTCCGACTTTCAATCGGTTGAAACATTAAAGTTAAAACGTAGCTTGAAGACCTACTTGTAAGTAATGGGTCGAAATTGTCACCTCTAGATATTATGAAAGTGAAACAAAAAAAGGCATTTGTTTCCCGGTACCTGGATTGTGCTACGTGCAACTCCATCTCGAAGGTTATAACCATTCCTGCTAGCTTGAGTCCATTGTCCTCCATCCATTCTGTATTTGACGGATAAAACCACATTAAAGCAGGCTTACAAAATAAAATAGCTTGACCTCACCAAAGATTGACCTGTCTCAAACAAAACTCATTTTTACTTGTTACCCGACCCATCTCCCACTTGGCAATTTGGCACCTTCAATCCGTGACACCTGAGATTAAGAACATAAAAGACAATGTCTGCTTACCCAACAACAAAGAACTGGTAGCCATCAAGGTGATAACTAAGAACAATGTTGGAAGGATTTTCAAAGACAATCTCAACAAAAGATCTGTAATCAGCCCCCATAACCGATGTATCTTGATAGAGGCCACCTCCAGTTGGTCTGTCGGATATGCTTCCAACACGAAAAACTCCTCCAATGTTGAAATAATCAGCAAGCTTGAGGGGTGTGTCAGCTGGGGTGAACGAGACACTGTTGAGTCCATATCGTTGCTTGCCGTTAACTTGACCAGCAGAACTTTGGACAATGATGGTTTTGCCAACGGGAATCATGCCGTAGTGGTAGGAACCTTGTGGATTTGGTCTAGGTCCGCTTGCTGTAAGATTGGTCCTGTAGTTAACAAGATCTATTAATACCATTTTAAGGATATAATTTAGTTCTCTTGACCTCTTAATAAGTTGAAAGTCAAATAAGACATTTGACTTTAAAATAAGATAATTGTTGTTATTGTATATTTGTACGTCAGTTACTAATTATCTTTAAAAAGTTAAAAGGATTGGACAAAAAGTGGTTCGGGTCAACCCAACCCGACTCACTGTGACCTGTTACCCAACCTCTCCAACTTGTTACCGGTTACAGTTGAAATAGATTTCTTATAACTAGACTAAAAAGCTGATGCTTATATGAGTATATAGAACATAGAAAAGTCATGTCATATTTGATTCATCTGCCATTAAGAATTGGAAAACTCCAAAATGGACGCATCTCTTCATTAGACAAATTAGTGGCTCACGATAAATGTGTCCGGTCGACATATGGCCCAAGCTCAAACTGAATGGAAAAAGGACCCCAATACAGGGCCACAAGTAGGATTATGACCATTTTTTGTCGAGGAAGCAAATTTGAACAAAATGGCCCGTATGTGGGGCGAGGCAAAGGACAATAAGTGCCCTAACAACTATTCATGTCACATGGACTATCAGAATTTGAGCATGTGGTTAGTTTTAGAAGTCACAAGGGTAACAGGTTAAAAAAAGTTTATGATTAAAATAACTAAAGTTTTAGGACTGGTTAAAACAGGATGGTTCTGTTCAGAATGGGCCGACCTGCTAACACAACTTTTATTTGACCCGTATGAACCATTTCATTTTTGGTGTCATCCTTTACCTTGACTTGTTTGAACCATTTCATTCTTGGTAACAAACTTTACCGAGATTATACATACTCCAAATCGGCCTATTCATCATCAATTAGATACAAACAAACAGGAGTTGGATCAATTTATGTTGCGTGTCTCAGGAAGTTCTAGCACAAAATATGATGGCCTAGGGTGCAGAAAATAACTTTTTGTTTATTACCTAAAAGATTGTATTATAACAGAAAGGAGTAAGAAGATAACAAAAATGGACCTGATGGAACGAGCCTGGTTAAGAGACCAGTCGACTTGAATGGTAGGTCCACCAGGGATTGGCCCTGAGACTTGGCCCCCAGAGTTAGAGTAGTGAAGTACACCGGTTGTTGTGAGGATAGGAGTGGTGAACCGGGAGGACACAACAATGTAGTAATCATGACCTGGTTGGTCAGCTGTAACCAGCACAGAATACGACTGTCCACAATGAACATCTAAAGACGAATATGTTTGTTGGACTGTATGTGTTCCTTCCACCTCTACTAATTTCATCTTGTGGTTTTGAATGCGGAAGTTGAGGGAGTTTTGCAATCCCACATTAGATATCCTCAGCCTGTACGTTTTTCCTGTTTGCGAAGCAAAAAACATAACATTAATCATGGTATGCACTACTATTAAAAAAAACCAAAACATAATTCGAAATACACATTGATGTGATCATTGATCATGCTCACCTTGTTCAACATTGAAATAGGCACCATTTGGTCCGCGCCCATTGATGAGAATTCCGGCAGGGAAAGGTATCCTATGACCTGCATCTAGAACTCTTCTCAAGGTCTGCAACAATTGAAATAACCTTGTTACAAGTCATGCAAAAATTGGGAACACTTTGAGTTCATAGATCATGACCATAAGAGATTCAGATAATATATTCACACGTAAAGTAACCTAGCAATTCATATAAACCGTGCCAAGAAACTGTTTTAAATGCACATATATACTCGTGGTCATTCGAGCAAATATTGGCACTGATAGTACGTAAATGTAACTCGTTGTTTAAACCACTATTCGGAGTTCATAGAAATTTTTTTTTTATTTTTTTTATTTTTGTATTTCAATATCGGTTAAAGTCGCGAGAACATGTCATTTAGATGGTATGCCAACATATTTTTTACATATCGAACGCTTTGGGAATATACATAGAAATCTTGCTCATTATCATTGTAGCTCTTAGAAAAAGAGTTTGTATCAAGTAAAATATATGCCATATTGGAAGACAAATTTAAACTTTTATGATCATATATGTGACAACAAAAAACCGTACATACTGCTTTTTTGGGCAAAATATATCACAATTCCTTATGAATTGCTACTATGATCAAACTTGACTTAAACGAGCTTGAACTCGAGTAGCTCGTTTAGACCCCGGCTCGATCTCATCTCACCCCTAACCTTAACTTTAGCAATTTTTAAGTTTAGAATATTTAGTTTTAAGCATGGTAATTAGGATTATTCCAGATAATAAAGATTATTTATTCTAAATAAGGAAATAATAAGAAAGAGCAATGGATGATATTGAGTCAGTTGAATCATGAACCACCACACAAATGTCAAATAAAGGGAAAATGACAAAAATTATCTAAAGTGGGTCTAGGCTGGAGTAAGCAATTAGCTAAGTTTGCACATGGATCATATAGGGGTTCCTCTCTCACTATCAATTATATGGGTCCAACCTTTTTTCTTTTTTCTTTTTTTTTTTGTTTTTTTTTTGGAATGGCATATGGGTTCAACTTATATATATATTTATTTATATTTATTTATTTAGCGACAATAATAATTAACCCATGTGAGAATAATACATTGAAATTGAAAAGCAACTGGGATATTAAAACTCGCGGTTCTAGCTGTCATTAAAATTGAATAAAATAAATTACTTGGAAAAAAAAAACTGAGAAAAAAACAACCATGCAGCCTGGCACGCACAAATTTCTCTTATTGATATAGTAAAAAAATGATTATCATTTTTTAACATTGACAATTAGATAGTAAATAACAGTTTAATAAAGCTATATTATATTATATTATATAGAGTTATATATGTTACAAAATGAATAGTTACCATTTTACTAACATAATATTTCCTATATAACATTCAGTGTTGTAAAATTCAGCCAACTCGGTCGAGTACTTAGACTCAATGGGTAAACGGGTCGAATCAACCCGACTCAACCTAATTCAGTCAACATGCTCAGACTCGCGAAGTATTATGTTTCTATATATATATAATATTTCTGATTCAAATAAAACAAGTATTAAAGTAAAATAAATAAAACAATCATTTTTCTCTTCACTGAAAATCATTATGCATTATAAAAATCTTCGTGCATCAGTGTATATACTTGTGCTTTATTAATCTCTGTGCATCAGTTTTATCATGATCCAATGATCAGGATCCTATCCTATTTGTTTTACTTTAATACTTGTTTTACAATAATCAGCCCCTATATATAATACATAAATATTTTTTAAATTAGGTGTAGTTAGTGAAATAATCATCAGTTGTAGTGAGCTAATTATTCAAAGGACAATGATACTTGTACCATAAATATTAATATTTTTACTATTATTGTGCATTGAACAGTTATATAATATGTATAAATTATAATATATTGTGAGAGATTTATTAGAAAAAGTGATACGAATATCACCGTTGTCCAAAAGAAAACTTCAAAAGGTGGTAGTGGTATAGTTTTGGGGGTGGGACCCAAGTTTGTCATTTAAGGCCCAAACAAGATGGCAATAAAGTGACGGTAGCCCAGCTGTTGTAGGCCTAGGCCAGTATTTCATTAACACACAAAAAAAAGTGACCGACCGCCGACGACACACTAGTTTTTTTAAACGTGATATCAAGTATTTTTATTTTTATTTTTTTAAATATATATTTTTATTTAATATAAATAAAGAAAAACTTTAACACGTAACTTCAAATTTTTATTAGTCTTCAGGTAATACTACCTCCGTCACAGCTCAATCTAAATGTTATGTTTTGAATTTATTTTTTTTTAATCTTTGATCTTAAATATATAAATGAGTTGGGTTTTAAATATATTTTAATAATATAATTTTCATTAAGTATTATATAACACAAACAAAAAAAATTTAAACCAAAATTGGGAGAAAAAACACTTTAAAAAGTCAAACAGACATTTAAATTGAAACGAATGAAGCATGACTTTAGCTTTTAATCGGGTAAAGTCCTAACTTTAACAGCTCTATCTTTAATGCGCTTAAACATGATACTAAATACGCATATTAGACACGTATATCATTACTCTTTAATAGAAGAACATTGATATGTGTTGTTATGTAAGAAAGCTAGAGGATTTAAAAAGTAGTTTTTAATTATTTTTGGTTTATTATTATATCCATTTTCTCTTTCAAATCTTGTTAATAATAATATTTTCTCTAAATTAAATAAGGATTTGAGTGTTTTTAGAGTTAGAAGGGTCGTCAAACATGAAATATGATTATTTAATCATATTATTTTTACCAAATACTTATTATAAAACCTATCGCCCATTCTAAAATAATAAATGACACAAGCCCACAATATTTGACGAAGAAACCAAACCTTCACGGCTTCACTTAATAGTTAATACAATATAAACAAAAACAGGACCACTTCAAATACTTCGGTGCAAATTTAATGAAAGAAATATAATAAGGCCAAGGGGTCCTTTGACTTTTTATAAAATAAATCTTTATAAAAAATTTATAACTTTTTATTTATAGTATTACGTACATTTTTTAAAAATTCAAATAGCCCCTCACAGTTTAACACATATTACAGACTTTCTTTAAATGATAAGTTAAAGTTTTTTAATTTTTTTAATTACCATACTTAATAGTTAATTTAATTTTAATAACTATTTCTATTTATAAATTTTAATTCTTAATAATAAAAATCATTTAAAATATATTTTATAAAAGAACTTAAGTTATTAGTAACTTAAAACATATAAAACATTATAAGTTAATTATCTATAACTCATAATTCTCTTATCTATATTAATTTGTTAATATTTATTATAAGCAAAACATGAGCTTGTCGATTGAATTTTTATAACGTCATATTTATTTCTCACTCTATTATATCATCCTAGATAATCGAAAAAACACAAAATATCATTAAAAAAAAACTCAATATCGACGGGTATCCTGCTAGTTAAAATAAAAGCATGCTACTTTTTATTTTTGATAGACCGTGAAAAAAATGTTGTTACTATGTTTGAGCAAATACACAAAATAGGCAAGCATTACTTACTGTGTGGTTAGCTTTGTACCAATCTCCGATAAGAACAGTGTAGTCACCGGCGGGTTCATCAAATGGGACAGGGATTCTAGGACGACTTAGAATCCTGATACCTCCAAACCCGCCGGCGGCTTTTTGGAAAGCTAGAGAAGGGAAGTAGTAAAAGCTTCCGATTTGATCCTTCACTTGAAGAATGTATGTGAAGTTTTTACCCGGTGGAATCGGACATGTTGTGCCATAAACCCCGTCTTCGAATGAATTCCGCCTTTGTTGAATTCCATTCCTATTCAATCATCAAACGCCTACTTGGTTAAAAATGGAACGCTATTCACAATACAAAAATAACAATGTACATTTGGAAAATAGACAAGGAACACGAATCACATTGCAAGCATAAGTAAACTTTTACACGTTACAAAAGGTTACATATAGACAGTGGCGAAACTAAGATTTAAATCTAGAGACGATTTTGTTGGGGACAATTAACTTTAGACTAAATTAATACATAAAAATAATACTAGAAAATACAGAATTTTATAAACATTATGAGGTAGTCACTGCCACCTTCGTTTCCATATAGCTCCGCTACTACATATAGATAGAAGATATTCGGAATTTATTGCAACTTTGCAAGTCAATTACAATATCAACCAAATTTAAAAGTTGGTTACATTTTATACAATTAGTTAAAAATGGGAAAATACTTTAAAAAGATCTGAAAATGTGAAAGCATATGTTAAAAAAAGTTTTCATTTTTATTTTTATTTTTATTTTTTTACTCAATGGAGTTGTTAAAAGAAAAGACATAAACACAAACACAAACTTGTGAGTTTCACGTGTAATTCTAAACCGACACGTTAAATGACAAATACACACAGGAGCACCGCATCTGATCTGACCTGCTTAAAGTACTATTACAGTATTACAGTATATTTATATATATCTAATAATAAAAAGTTAATGTTTTAAATTCTTTCACCGAATCCAAATAATAATAAAAGTAAAAAAAACAAGCTGCAAAATTGTACAAGGTGACCATCTTAAAATGTGCGCCAATTTATCATGTTCCCATTTTGTGGAGCCAATGAGATTTAGTTGACTATATATATGTTTTTGTGACCTAAACATCTAGTTACACTTTCTCTCTAAAAGATGCAATGTATTCATTCAAATGTTGATGAATGCATCTTTGAAAGAAAAATGTTAGACACTTAATACTAAAAAAAAGCTTATGTATCATGTTTTTCTTTGTATGTCATCATCTATAAACTATAGAAATACGATGTAAAAACAGGTAAACCGATAGAGATTTTGTCTATCTACGTTATTTAACAAGAACGAACCTTTTGATTCTGGTATACAAGATATCTCGCGTCCATTGTAGAATCCCTAACTAATGGATTATATCTAACAGAGTTTAACTTGAGACGTCTTATAAAAATCTTAAAGATATTAACCACCAGGTTATTTTGAAAATGTTTGATAAAAGATTAGAACTAGACGAATGCCCGCGCGATGTGGCGATGATGGCGGCGACGGAGGCGGCGAAGGGTGGTGGTGGTGCGACTGGTGGTGGTTGTGGCGGCGAGTAGTGTAGGCTATTGATGTAAAAGGAGTAGTGTAATTATTTTAAGAGTTAAGGGGTAGATGTTGTAAATTTACTTCATTAAGGGTATTATAGGTATATCAAGTGGAGAGTTTGAAATAATAAACAAAGAGAGAGGTATTTTAGGTAATTTAAAGTTGTAATTTGAAAAAAAAAAAAAGGATGAGTTGATGCTTTATATAGTCGTACTAGACAGAAGCCCGCACGATACGGCGGTGATGGTGGTAGCGGTGACGGCGACGACAGGTGGTGGGGGTGGTGTGGGCGGTGACGGCGGCAACGACGGGTGGTGGCAGCGACGGTGTCGGTAGCGGTGTGGTTATTATGTAAAAATAATTGATGTAAAAGGGGGTAGTGTAATTATTTTAAGGGTTGAGGGATGTATGTTGTAAATATTAATTATTTTAAGGGTTGAGAGATGTATATTGTAAATAATTTCATTAAGGGTATTATAAGTATTTAGATGGAGATATTTAAATTAGTTAATAAATGATATGAGCAAAATAAAAACTTCAATAGGTTTTTTTTTTTTTTTAAAAGGAAAATGTTCCTCCTTTATTAAGTAGTATAAATAACTAGAGATTTCTGGTTGTAACCATTTTCAAAATTATATCTTCTCAAATTTAAAAAATGGAGCACAGGTAACTCTATATATATGACTTTATTTAATAACATTATGGGTTAGGTCAACTAACAATTACTGCTGTATATAACTCAATTATCCATATATCATCATCTTGAAGGCTATATGAAAAGAAGATTATATTTAATTAAACATCACATCATGACATCAATTGAATTATGAAAACGACTTAAAAGGATACAACAAATTTTAGTATAAAATTATATCGTTTTAGCAATAAATATACCAATACAAAAAAAAACCATCGTTTGTCTTTAAAAGGCCAATGATTAAGAAGATTAGTTCAAATCATATAAATGGTAGGTAGATTTGAGCTTTTAAGTGATGGAACTAAGCTACAGAAAACTTTATAATTGGACCACCAAAATTCATTATGAAATAGACTGGTTCTATTTCTATTCCTATAGACCATTAAATTAAAAGAAAGATAAGATAAAAGTATACAAATTCTCTCTTGACCTTCACACTTTTATTTCACAATTTTAAAGTTATTCTATAACACTTTATGAAAAAATTTAACGCTAACCATCATATTTTAACAAAGCCAAATACTAGTCAACTCTAATTAACCATTACCATTTGCCAAATACTAGTCAACTCTAACTATACTGAAGATGGTTATCCATTTTCTTATAACTAAATCGACTGTAATAGTTGGCCATTGGTGTGCACTTATAAATAATAAATCATGATTAAACCATAACCAAGAAGTCAATAAGTTATTAGTAGTATGCTCCGTGATTGAAGTGACATTGCACTATATTACATTGGTAGTTTAATGTCACATAACTATGGCATAAATAGACAAGTAATTTAAAAGATATTGAAAATGGTTGGTCCAAAATTAAACAAGAATAATGATACAACTATATTTGTAATACAAACAATGTAAAGCTTTACCAACCATTATAAATTGCTTCTTTATTTATTGAATCATTGCTCAAAATAAGAAAATGATACAATGTGAGAAAATCGATAGGCCCGTAAACATATTTAAAAACTTGGGACTGATACATGACAAATGAAAGGTTAAGACTTAAAAAAGAGAATTAGTAAAATCCATATATCGACACCAGATTTTTATGTATGTTTTTAGACCTATCAAATTAGCCACATATATCATTACTCCGAAATAAACTCACTAAATGTGCCTAAGATCGCGCTTTAGTTAGTCTCATATTCTATGATCAATGTACATTCTTAAATATGCACAAACAACACATTCTTTAAAATCTTTTTTTCATTGAAAAAAGAATCATTTTAAAGGGAAAATGTTATATGCTGCTAACATTATATATGCTGCACACACATAAATATTTTAATGATAAAAGGGGGCCCCC
>JAOXNX010000011.1:1589186-1605650 GCA_028566075.1 Solidago caesia
TCCTCCAACGGATCATCGGGTATGTAATCTTATCATATTTTCATTATATTATCTTTTATATACGAATCAATATTATTTATTCCAACATTAAAGGGATGTGATATTCATACCATTTTCTTTTATACATCTACCACAACGTATAACTCATACAACAGACTGTATAAGTTATTAATATAGCAGTGTGATAGATGTATCAAAAAAATGGTACGAATATCACCACCCATTATTAAAGGGTATACTACTATACTAGTACCAAAGTTGTCAAAACATAAAGATGAGGGTCATAAGAGATAAGATATCTTGCAATTGTGAAGTTAAACTACCACTCCTTTTTATTTCTATTTTATTTTCTAAATCTTCTAGCCGGAAATTAATCGGTATTCTAATGTCTCTGACTCTCTGTCATGAACCATTGTTAAAAATGTTTCTAAAATTTATGCAATTTTTTTTATAAAATATATTTGGCTTCGTTTCCGAATCTACGAAGACTAAAAAGTTATATGTATATATAAGGATTGATTATTATAAAACAAATATTAAAGTAAAATAAATATGATAAGATCTTGATCATTAGATCATTGTTAAAACTGATGCACAAAGGTCACAGAACACATATATATATAAAACTGATGCACAAAGATTCACAGAGCAGAAGTGTATAAACACGTATATAAAATTGATGCATCACAGATAAAACCAATTAATATGATGAATTCCATAATTTATCTGAACCAAAAATAATGCAAAATGATTTTTAGTTAAAAAAATAATTATTTTATTTGTTTTACTTTAATAGTTATTTTATTTGAACTAATGTCGATATATATATATAGGGGTTGGTTATTGTAAAACAAAACTTAACGTAAAACAAATAAGACAAGATCTAGACCATTTGATCATGATACAACTGATGCACGGAGATACACATAGCACAAGTATATAAACTGATGCACGAAGATACACACAACACAAATATACAAATAAGTATGTAAAATTGATGCATCATAGCTAAAACCAATTAATATGATGAATATCATGATTTATTAGTAACGAAACATGATGCACAAAGATTTTCAATTAAGAATGAATGATTATTTTATTTTTTTTACGTTAATAGTTGTTTTATTTGAACCAAGCCCTATTTATACATTACATTTTATCTCTTCATTTTACTGTAAAAAAAATAAAAATCTCTTTCAATTAAACTTGTTTACGGTCAAATACTAAACTGTTTCCAAAATCAAAGGTTAATTAGTGTAATTTTCAAAATCCATTCATGTTATATATATAAACAACACAAAACCCCCCACCTTTTCATTATTCAGAATTCAAATTCACAAAATTAGGGTTTCAAATTATCAAAATCATATCAATGGCATCATCAGAAATGAAAGGATACTTCAAAGTACAAAAGAAGAAAAACGCAGGAATCAGTAAACCTTCAACATCTAAACCCAAACCCTCCAACCCTAAATCCAAACACACTGCGAGTTTCGGATCGAATGTTGCACAACCTCCTGCTTTGATCGCCCATGCTTCTCTTGATCTTCAAGGTATAAATAATTAGATATTAAATTCTGTATCTATAGGGCATTTATATTATGAGGATGAACTACAACAAACAACAATACCCAATCCCGTCAAAGGCGGGGTACGAGGTGAAATGTAGACAGTCATACCTTTACCCGAGTGTACCCGAGTGTAGAGAGACTGTTTCCGGGATGAACTCTATAGTTTTATTAATAATAACAATGATGATGATAATAATGTATAATGTATTTGTATATATTATTTTTATTTTTTTTCTCATTATATTTATTCAAGAATATGAGTGTTGAATATTGGACTGTAGAGTGAGTTCCAGACTGGATTCAAATTTTGGACTGGTGGTTTTCCATCAAAACGGTGTCGTCTAGTAAAAGTGATAAAAAAAAGGGTTAATAGGGTGCTTGGAAGTGTGTAGCTTATTGCGTTAGTTGAAAGTCAAAACACAGTGTGTTTGGCTATTCTCTGCATTGTAGCTTATTGTAAGGGAAAGCTGTAGTATTTTTAAGCTAGATGAGTGTGTTTATTTTGAAACCAGCTCTCAAGACATAAAGCACTTATAAATGTGCACTCTTAAACACCCTCTAATTCAGACCGTACTGAAAATATGTTCTAAACCGAAAACTGGTTTTTACAGTTCTGTTACATTTCTTGCTGGTATCATGGTCTCGTCGTGACATTTGCCTACTTGCACCAAGTCTAAAATTGAAAAACTACCACTTTGATTTACAGTAATATTATAAAAAAAGGGTAGTTGGATAGGCACCCTCTGGACCCATGTACCCGTAGGTACCTGCAACGACCCCCACCGGAGCCGTATTTGCATCCAAGGTAAGTCAACCACTTAAATCCAATCCTGCCTTTGGCAGGGATCGAACCCGGGACCTAACCCAGAAAGTGGCGGGTGGTGGCCAGTCCTTCTAAAGGAGCTGGTTATTTACAGTAATATTATAGATTATTGCAGTTATCAGCGTTGTTTATAAAGATCTAGAAATAAAACCGTAAAGTTGAAAATAAGTTTGTTTTATTTTTGCGGATTTTAAACTTGTCGGTTAATTGATTTGGAGCATTATTGTATTTACAGAAAGTCATGATGCAAATGAAGAGTTGTTGAGGCAATTTGACCTGAATATGGCGTATGGGCCATGTACTGGGATGAAGAGATTGGATCGTTGGCAGAGGGCTGCTACTTTGGGATTGAGCCCTCCTGAAGACATTCATCGTCTCTTGACATCTGGTGGCTCTGCGGTTTGTGCTGATTCCTTGTGGGATGGTCGTGTTTGAAGTCCAGAACAACAATCAGTGTGTTTATGTAGGCGTTGTTGTGTTTGTTGCCCTGTACAGTGTCTAGCTGACCCGGGCTTTGTTCTTGTTATGTTCTCTTTGATCTGATCTATTTTTATGCTTTCAAGCCTAGTATCACTGTATTAGTACTTCTGATAATCTGATTATTCTGTTGTCTGTTTAACTTTGTTTTAATGGAATCAGTTTGGCCGATGTGAGATCATATTATCATAACACACACCGTTGTTTTTGGACTTGAATTCACAACCTCTTGGTTGATAAATACGGCCGAGAAGACGCAACAAATTCTTGCAAGTTTCAACATAGCTAAACTTATTTTTTTTATATGTAGTCTGAACTTTAAAGTAACTTTTATTTGTTGTCCTCTTATCTGAAGTTAAGGATCAATTGGCCTTTAATTGCTTGAGAGTACTTGAAATCCAACTACACCCATACATGTATTATGCATTTTTGTGGTCAAATGCACCTTGGGGCTGGTGGTGGTTCCTCATGTTGACTCACACATAACTCATGTTGTATATCACACTGAACCAGTGACTTTTGCATTTATATAATCAATCCAAACCTCTCAATGGCACAATAGCCCCACCGCACCATGTCTTCTTCCCATATTTCGACAGCCACCGCCCGGATGGCTCCCCTGCTTCTTATGTTGATGATCGCATACCTTCCATCTCCTGCCATTACCCAACCCAACTTGCCAATAACCCCCACCATTGCGGAATGTGGCCCTCGTATCCTTCCACTAGCCATGTGTGCACCATTCGTTCAAGGTATATCCACAACGCCGACACAATCCTGTTGTGATAGCCTGGGGCACGTCAATCAGCAGCAGCCGCGGTGTTTGTGCATCTTGCTCAATAACTCGGCTTTGAGCTCTACTTTTCCTGTTAACACAACCCTTGCTATGCAACTTCCGCATATATGTAGTGTTGATTTTGATATTGTTTCTTGCACAGGTTGGGTTTTATTCTCATCGCAACATTGGTGTCATGTGGGTGTTCATCCTGTCAATACCTGATCAATCTCGAACTGAAACGTTCAAAATAACATAACTGGACTGATCTAAACCGGTTTGGCTTGAAAATAGACTGAACATAATAAAAACTCGGGAGTCATATTAATCTGAACCATGACATAAAAAGAACTCGTTCCAATTTTATTTTATTTTATTTTTTTAAGATTAGTATGGTTTTTGTGTCATTCTAAACCAAATCAAACAAATAACTTGTTCTATAAACATCTTGAACACGTTATAGAATTAAAAAAAATGGTCTCTTTTATAAGATCATGGAACTTCATTCTTCACTTTTGTTTGTTCATACCTCTTTCTGTTGATTATAATTTCCCACTCACTATCGTTTTTGCTTTTATGAAGGTGCACCCTTGCCGTCGATGTCGCCAACACCACAAGTTTCTCTAGGGTCGACTACCAATACTACCGTGGCTTGTAAGTAATTGTTAACAATCTCATACATATATGTTTGTAAAGAGACTTTCATTCATAACTTGATGACTGCAAAGATCTGACAATGTTAGCCTGATGCTATGTCGTTTTTGTGGCAGCTTCCCCTATGGCGCCAGTCACTCCAAAATCCGGGTTCATGGGACTGGGGTTTCACCCGAGTTACGCCATGAGGTCAAAGGAATCGTCGCAACAATGGATAACCGTGATGCTAGTTATATTTACTTGCATATCGACTAGCACACTTTATTGAACACTTCTTAGTACTTCTGATTATTCTGTTGTCAGTTTAGCTTTGATTTAATGGAATCCGTTTCCTGGAATCGAGTATGGTTTGAGGAAACGGCGTGCACTGGTGTATCTTTTAACCAAGTTCCAAGCATATATTCGCTAAATCACATGTTGTATTCAAATAAGTAAATTACAGGAACTATCAAATGATTAAAAACAAAATACCTAAAAACCATAGCATAATAAGATATCGTCAAACAATGATATAAATAAAATTAAAGACAAAATAATGAGTGAAAACAGAGAAATAATGATGTGTAGACGAAAATACATATGTATAACAGGACTGCGCTCTAGAAACTAATCCTTAGGCTAGGTCGTCTACAACTCACCCGTAGTAAGACCGGCCTGTTCCCAACCAGAATATCAGGCCTCGGGCTGCTTGTGCATCTTGTGTTTTATATGTACACATAAACAAGATGTCTCTATAAATAGAGAACAATAGGACCCTCAAACTATACCTCCTGAAAGGCTGAAATCCATGTGATACACATAAGTACGCCATCTCTGGATATAAGAAACAAATGGGCTATGATCAATGAACATTGATAATCTTCCATTCCCATCATTTGAGCACCAAGTCTCCCTCGCTACTCATTTTTCTTTTCTGTTTCAAGTTTTGGGGTCTCTGGGATATATGAAGACCAAAAAAGAGGCAGAGCAGTGCATACCGCCTGTATTAGAAGCCCTTTCTGAAAACCAGAGAAATTGTTATCTGTGACCTCAACATATGAGGCAAGTGCAACCCCAAGGTATCCACTTACAATAAACGCTAATGCAATAGAAGACATGACAAATGCCATTAAAGATCCTTCACAACCCGGTGGGCATAACTTTGCCATTAGAATACTAAAAGGTAGAATCTTGAAGAAATATAGGACTTCAAGAAATCCAGAAATAACCACAACATACATTGAGTCTGGTATACCCATTGTTCGATAAAACCCATTCACAAATAACGCATCTGATACCATTAGAACAGCCATTGTCCCTTGAATAGATGAAATGAGTTTTCGTGGAGGGATAGACTTCAGGTGTTGATTATATACAACACCCCATAACAACATAGCTACCTGACCAAACACCTTTGAAATCCCTAGAACTGATGATTCAATCTTTAGATGTTGCGTTTGATAGTAGAACATGGTGCCGGTCAAGGCTGGAATTATGGCAAACGAAACTGCAAACCATAAAATTGGCTGATAAATCTTAGGTTTTCTTAGCACTGTCAAGAGGTCTGAAAGCTGGCTTCTGATTCCATGTGTAGAGGTGTTCTTTGGTAAGTCAAGGGATTTCTCACTTACAGAAATGGTGATAAAGAACTGAACAATCAACAGGATTCCAAAGAACAAAAACATCGCTCTTGGAGAAAACCGATCAATTGAAACACCACCTAGCAGGTTTCCCAGAACTCCGCCAATAGATGCAGCCACCCATGTAAATGATGCGAGATCTGAACTGTTATTGGGCTGTTTTCCACATTCTGCAATAAGAGCATCATTCGCAACCTCAACTATTGAAGCTCCAAGGTTTCCAAGGAGGAGATAAATGGTTATTGTGAAGAATGAAATGGTCGAAGAGGGTAAAGATGCAATCGCAAACCATGATATAGCTTGTAACATAGCTGCAAGAAACAATTACAATAGCATTCATCAATGTCTGATCAAATAGGCAAACATAAAGTCGTTCCAGTCTCTAAACCATATGAGTAGAGGCGACAAGATATATAGGTCAAACAACGGATCATTTTTCAGTATGAGTCTCACAAAAAGGCCAAGACCAGTTGGGTCAACCCATACACACTTCTTGTCCATTTTGTAAAAAAATCACATATAATGAATGCTAGTTACAAAAATAAAAATATATATATAGCTATCACTGGATACAATTTAAAACGTACTCCGCAGTATGCAATAAACACTGAAAACAGACTTTGGACGATATTTAACTTGTTTGACCCGTTTGAGATAAAACACAGCCCATGTCGATCCATTTATCATATAATGTAATTCGTAATTGCTAAATGAGATTTCTCACAAGTTGGAAGGAAATTCACATATCCAAGATAATCAAGATATTGAATATTTTATACATTGTCAAAAGGAATATTTTATATAGGTCACCCTGATTCTTATTCTTATGATATTATAAAACACATACAGAGTATTACACAAGAGGCATTACTATGAATATCATGCACAATTCCTACTACACTATTAATTAACACCAAACTTAATACAACAAATTTCAAAATTTCAAATATAATTACTGTCTATATCACACCTCCCCACACCCCACGGAATATATTCCGTGTTCAGCAATTAACATGTGATTTTTGTTTCTACGAAGAAGACGACTTGAAAACGTAACCACTTTTTGAATTATATATAAACATTACGAAAATAAATCATACATATATACATATTAATACATCCATACATCCATATACATAAAAACATGTTAAAACTATGCATAATCAATATACACACACAAACATAACATATATACACAATCAAATGAAAACATGTACATAAAACATACCTCCAAACGCGATATACGGAATCCGATGCTGTCCAAAGAAATAAAAACTATCAGACATAAGCCCGTAAAACGGTTTGGCAACCATGGGCAGATTTGCAGAATTCTGCAGAATTTGCATTGTGGATGGATCGACACGTAAACCGTCTTTTAAAAAGAAGATCACAGCCGTCCAAGGAAAACATCTAAATCCTTGTATCCAAAACCCTAATCCTAATAACATCTTTCTTTGTTTTCCTGTTTGTTTTTTATCATTTTTATTCATTTTTGTATCGTTACATGTTTTTGTCATTGATTCTAGTTTGGTTTCTGATGATGGTTTCATTGTAACTGTTTTCACAACCGCCGGCCGCCGTGGTTGTTTGGTTTTGGTCACCGGAAAATTACAGGTTAAAATAAGTGATTAAAAGTTTTTTAAAGAAAAGATCTGTTATGTATGATCCCGGCAGGTACAAAGACAAAAGTTTATGATTGTCGACATAAATGACTCTATCGACATAAATGACTATGATATTTTAACTTACTAGTTAATCAACCCGGGTTCAACCCGGACATTTTAATTAAAATTTTAAAATAAAAAAATATACAAAAAAGTGTATGTAATATTTGCTATTGACACATTATAACTTGATATGGAAATAATAAATCAATTAACACAATAATTTATAAAACTAAAGTAATTATTTCACTTAAAAATAAAAGAGTGAATTTCATATATACCCCTCTTAAAGCATGCAATATCATATTTCCCCAAATCTTGCTTTAAGACCATTGTATATCATGCATTAAAAACTTGTAAGAATGGGATATATGATATTTAGGGGGTTTAAGAAGGGGATATATGATATTTGCCCAAAATAAAGAGGCATTTCATAATATTATATAAAAAAATAAATAAGAGATTATGATTTTTATTAAATATATAAGGAGCTATTTTTCTTTGAAAATATTATAAAGTTATATGACATCATAATTAGAAAAAAAACTTTTCTAAGAAAAATATGGACTTCCCACATTAGATTTATTCCAAAAATACTTGTTGAAGACAAGTCTTCTTTATTTATTATAAATATATTATTATACAAATATCCCCTGCTTTAAGCATTAACATTAATAGCATGGTATCCGCGCAATGCGACGGCAGACAGCGGTCTGGTGGTCAGGGGCGGTACCAGAAAAAAATCCAAGGGTGGGCAAAATTTTAAAATTCATGGAAAAAAAATCCAAGGGTGGGCAAAATTTTAAAAACCCATAGGAAAATTTAAAAAATCCATGAAAAAATTAAAAATACATGGCAATTTTTAAATTTCAGGGTGGGCATTTGCTCCCCTTGCTCACCCTTTAATACCGCCCTTGCTGGTGGTAAAGGGGGTAGTGTATATATTTTAAAAGTTAATGGATAAATGATGTAAATAAGTAAAAGGGGTATATTGATTATTTCACATATCCAAAAAATGTAACTTTTCAACATGATTCTACAATTTTTATATAGTAGTATAGATAAAGATTTTTTAACTACTTAAAAAATCTTATAACATGAATAGTTCTCATATAATGTTGTTCTTCGGTTAAATCGACTCGATTTATTATGATACCCATGACCAATCGTGATTTTTGGTTAATCTAAAATCTAAAACCGGATCATTGGTTATCTAAATGGTTTGGTTATGTAACACCCAACTAGTGACGGAAACGTGAGATGCAACTCAAGGGTGGCGAAAACGTAAGATACAACTCAGGGGACATTGCACATGGATTTTACACAGAGAAACTATATGATTTCCACTTATGAACACAATTTGTACAATTTAATAGATTACATCAAAATAAATCTCATGCAAGGGAAAGGCGATCCGAGGCATTGTGCCCGGGTCTATAGACATTTGCCAAAAAATAAATCCCATGGACATTGGTGCTGCAACATCACGGATCATCTGTGCTGCCGCCCGGTGCAACAACTGTACAGATCATTTGCCCAAAACTAATTTTTTAAGGTTATTTGCATAAGAAATTTTGGGGTATAGAGTAATTTTGTTTAGGGGAAAGTGAATATGATATTGTCTCACATCCAACTTGATTGAAAAAATCACTCACATTACGTTTAATTTTATAATACATTTTGCACAAAAAACATACCCATCTATTTTCACCCTCTTTTGTGCATTAAACAATTATACAGTATCTCTTTCTGTGCATTAAACACTTGTACGGTGAGGTGAAAATAGCAACACCCAAAAAATTAAGTGAGATTACAAAAATATTAAAAAATTAAAATGTAAGGGATTTTTCACTTAAGTTGGGCGTGAATAACACCACACTCACTTTTCCCTTTTGTTCATAAATAGCTCCAACTAGTTTTTGAACTCTATTTTTATTACCCTTTTGTTCTGGAGCTTTTTAATCAAACGAAAAGCTTTTAAGTTTCAACATCCAAACAAAGCTTTTTCCTTTAAAATAATAATAATAATAATAAGCTTTTAAAAAAAAAAAAAACCTAACTCCTAAAAGCTTTTAAAAAAAAACCTAACTCCTAAAAGTTTTTAAAAAAAGAATTCCTGTCAAACATGCCATATATAGTTATTTTTTCCTAAAGCAAAACACCTACTCATATTTCTTGTATACATACGAGTACACATGCATACATTTAATTACACAGAGTAAAGCCAACAGCGACCACCATTTCTCAAACTGAACAGGTACCAAAAGTTCCAAGGAATCCCCATCCATTCAACTACAATGAAATATAGAAAACATTCAAAACATTACAAAGTCGTTTCAACTGCTCGCTATTGCATGTTATATTTTGCTGGCAGCACAAACCGGCTCATATTCACCTACAAAAAGAAAAAAAAAACTTATTCAAAACCCTAAAAGAAGCAAGTGTGTTATAAAATAATCTGTGCAAGAAGTAAAAAAACATGGAATGTGGATAGAATTAAAGGGAAAAAAAAACAATGTACGCCGAAATTTGATATACGTGTTAACTTTTACACAAGAACAATAATGCACAACTCCAAACCTCCGCTGTCAGATATAAGCTAGCCGGCACAACACAGAAATTGGTTAAACAATTAGACATGGTCGGTTACTTCTTCGATAGAGTACTTTATGCACAAAAGAACCAACATTTAACACCTAAAGTTCTTGATGATAAAAAGCCTTAAGGTCTGGTACCAAATTGAAGTAGATTGTCTGCATATATTGCATACGGGGGAGCTAATCAAAGGTGCACTCAATTATAAGAAAACAAAAACATCTATAGTTTAAGGGGAGGCAATTGAAGTTGTTGAGTTGTAGGGAATGATTCTTGTCAGATGATCTGCCCATCACATGGTACAAGAAGTCAGAAGGGGGCCCGAGCGCCTCGGTGGCTCCCGCTCTCCACATAGTGGGCGATATTTGCCACTTGCGGTGTCCTCCGGGAGCAACTCTTGTGCAAACATAGTTATAGATACTGCTCATATGGGAATTAACTTAATACATCAACTACAAATGCGTGTCTAATTAGTTGTTAACCCTACAGCATCAAAATAAATAAGAAAAGCTCGCAGTGTAAGCAATCACACTAATCGACTAAACAATGTAATTACTATTTACTGTCTACGTGCTCTTTGATCTTCTGCAGATTTTACTTTTGCGTTGTCATTTTTATAGTGTGTTCATGAGATGGTGTATAATTACATGGATACCTTTAACAGAACAATCCAATATGGTCACTTCGAATTAAACAAAAAGCAAATTATGCACTTGATGCATGTGTTTCAATTATATCTGGCCCTAAAAGAATTATGTTCAAATATCATATGCTATACTACTATAGTAAGAGAAAGGAAGTAATCAAATGCAAAGAGCATTTGTAATAGACATCGATAATAACATATATAGAACATCAAAGACTCAAAGGATACAAGGGTGGATACAGATTTTGATAAACTGCTGAAGCCTGGATACCTTCCTACTGCAAGTTCGGTGAAAAAGGTCACAACGCAAATTAAAGCATGCTACTTGCTAGATGTGGCAAATTCGACTCATTTACTTATAAATGGGTCGATAAGGGCTACGCCTTGTCTCTTAACAGGTGAAAGAAAAAATAGATAAAACACAAAAGGACCACCGAACCAAATGCCGCCCAAAGTGTGCTTTAAATGCCTAAGGGTGCATTTAGTTGTAGAAAACTTTTTCCAAATTTCCATTTTCATTGTTCAAGAGCATGGAAAGGGTTTTTTATCTCTAGAAAACCTTCGAAAACTTTGAAAGCACATTTAGTTGAAAGTTTGGAAAACACAAAGGGGTTTTCCATTTCTAAAGTGAAAAATGTTTAAAAAACTATATATATGACTTTTCCAAGAGGTATTTATAAGTTAAAAAAACAGATTTTTCTGTTTTCAGTAAAAACTATTTTGGTAAAATCACATTTGAACACATTTTCTGTTTTCAGTGAAATTTTTTGAAGAAAATACTCCTAGTTTCTACAACTTAACACACCCTAAAACTTCCAAAATCATTTTCCCGGAAAATTTAAAGTTTTACTGAACTAACATAATGTTTGTAATCAGATTCGTTACTGTAAATTAACATAAACAATTTGTGCAAAAATGTTTCGGGGGAACCCAACTCGGATCGTATGAAAACATACCCATTTTGACCCATTACTCAATCCGGTCCTTTTGCCACATCTACTTATTACCAAAAAGGAAGGACAATTTCAAAAGCATACCTCTTCCAAGAAATTGAAGCTCCTGTTTACATCCCATCACATACATGCAACAGATATAAGTTGAAAGGCAAGACAGATTGGCTAAACATACTAGCTATCTGATTAGAGATCACCATCACCATCGTCATCAACGTCATGAGATTTAGAAGGATGATATCTGTCCTCAAATTCAATAGTTGCATTGGAAGATGATCTCATGTCCTGGTGCTCGCTCCTTCGGCGATTATCATGTGGCCTGCCATGATCTCTATCAGGGTTTAAAAGATGGCTTTTTCTGGAGTGTCTCTGCTTGTCTCGTTGTCTGTGATCATGAGAGCGGCTACTACTACGCCCATTGGTTTTCTTGGAAAAATATTCTTCATGTTGTTCATCATGTCTCTGTTTCTCACTTTTTTCTTTGATCTCGTCCTCAGATCTTTCGGATCTCATACTGATATCAGAAGTTGGTTGTGGCCCTCTCCAACGAATTTTGTCAATAATCTGATTGTTTTCGTGTTTATCTACATGTGCATCACTCATGGAAGAAGGTTCTGATGCAAGGTTTGTGACATCTACAGGAGGCTGAGCAGCCATGTTTGCATGCTTGATTTCTTGCATGTATTCGTCAATTATATCTCTCATGACCTTTTAAATGAAAGAAATTACATGATTAAAAATCAAAGCGCGTAAAATTTAAGTTATTTCCAAGAAAACTATTTCATATACCAGTTGATAACACATGAAATATATCATACATGCATTCTAACAATATCATTCCAAACCTCAGACTAGATAGAGTGCATCGGCGAAAATTTAAGTCAAATGGTTGCAAGATCATAAGCAAACAAATGAAAATTTACAATTACATACAAGCCACAGAAAAACTTATCTACTAATATGGCATATCTAATCATAATGAAGACTTAAACTAAAAACCTAACTTTAACCCGTTTACTTACGAAACAGATAAATATCATAAAACAAATGAATACCTTAAAGGGAAACAGATTACATGGCTTAACGGGTCAAACATATCCCAAAGTGTCATTTCATTGCAAAAGAACTATAAAACACCTTATTCGTGAATACAGACAAATATTGAAACAATATATAGTAATAAACTTGTAATCATATTTGACCCAACCAGTTCCAATAAATTTCCTGTTTTGACACACTATCAATCAGCCTATGTAAGCAATGCAGAAACACAAATAATCTAATATCAGGCAAAGCAAAATTTATACAAGAGATGCGTTACAACACATAAATAAACCTATCTACTAAAGATATAGTTTCTAACCTGGGTAGTGCTTCTTTTCATTTTCTTTCCACGATATGACATTCTTCGCCTTTTGTAATCCCTTTCTTCAGCCAACAATTCCTCTCGTGACTTATTTTTATTTGAATCCTAGAAAAACAAAAATAATGACATGAAAAAAATAAAATACAGAGCAATCAGACTTGTACCCAGCAAACATGATGAACTAAAAAATACATTGCTTATACATTTTAAGGTGCGTACATATAGCATGATGTTTTAAACAAACAGCAAACGAATCGTAATTGCACCACAATTTAAATGAATAAAAACAATTACATCTTTAAGTTATTTGTGATTACATATCCAAGAGAACGTCTGAACATACCTGGTTACCTCCACGATGCCAAAGTACACCATCATGTTCGATTATAGGTCTATAATCTGAACGTTTCTTGCGCTCTTCTTCGGCCATTTTTGATATACATACATGTTCTTGCACTCTGCAATAGAGTACCATTAATCAGATGTTTTATCACATTAATACATAATGCATTAGAACAGCTTTTTTAACTTCAGATGGTCACATACAACAAAACATAAGACCATGAAAAGATCCAGAATCAATCACATAGTTATATTAGTGGCATTATTTAGTGACTTCAATATAATAAAACTATTTGTTAAAGGTTGTCACTTGTCACTTTGTATACATCGTTCCAAGATCAAATCTTTCGAACGTTATATACATATATTACATCACATATTCAATTAAGAATGTATAGCGTGGAAATGACTGACACGATACTAAGCGTAAATACCTTTGATAAGCCGGAACAAACCGTGAAGCCCGTATGCCTTTGATTCTAGTCTCTAAAGCAGCACGTTCACACAATGCAGCAACAGCCGCCGCTACCTGTGAAACCAAAACCACCCCCATTCCACTTCCATCTTTTCCCTCACTCAACCCAACGGATTCCCCAACCCTGTCCTCACCATAAACAAACAAAGATCCCAAGGAAGCAATAAGCAACAGTTGCTTCAACATATTAACCGCAAACAACTTCCCATTCACTTCCCCATACAACACACCAAGCTGTTCACCTAACCACATCATCACTTTCACCAAAACCGGACACTCAAACCTATAACTCCCACCAGTCCCATCCCCTTTAAAAACCGACACCAAATACTTACTAGCTTCCCTACTTATAGCTTTCAAACAAACCTTAAACAACACAAAAATATGATCCCTCATAAACACATCAATCACAACACCATGATACGGTGAATTCACTAAAATCCATTCCTTCAACTCCTTGTTTCCTAAAACATAACCATTTAAGATCGTACGCAAAAGGGCATAAGAATAAAAGCTCGGGCAATCGTTCCATCTAGATATTTCTATCCTAACATTACAACATTCAGAAGCAAGTAATCTACACATCATAATATCAATAATATCAATGATATCATCATTAGTAGTAGTAGTATTTTCACATTCATTAAATAAAACAACAGGCAATGTAAACATACAATTATTATTTCCATTAGTGTTATCGCGAAACGGAAATGTAACGACAGCGGGGCAGTTTAAATAGAAAAAGTTGGGATCAAGTGAAGTGTGGTGAGAGTTTAAGGGAATGGAAACGACGTCGTTTTGGTTTGTGTTAGTGTTTGGAATGGTGGGAGGGTGATTTAGGGGAACGGAAACGACGTCGTTTTGGGGGGGATTTTTGGGATAGTGAAGGGAATGGGGGGGAATTGGGGAAGGGGACTCGGGGCAAATGAGATGGTGGTGAAAGAGGGAAGTGGGAGGGAGATGGTGGTTGGGATTGAAAGGACAGGTGGCTGCGGAGGAATTGGAATTGGAATTGGGCGGTGGAATTGGAAATGGGAGGAAAGTGGAGAGGGAAGCGAGGGTGGATTTGGAGAGATGGATGAGGTGTTTCAGGGATGAGATTGCGGTTTGGAGATTCGGGGGTTGGGAATTGGTTGGTGGGATGATTCTAGGGTTTGGGTTTGAGTATGGAGGGGGAGGGAGAAAGGTGAGCGAAGGAGATGATAATGAATCCATACAAGACTGTTGTTCTTTGGGGCCGTTTATCAACGGATATGCAGCATGTAACTTCGGTGTTAATAAAGCAAATTTATAAAATAAAATTTATATTTTCATTCTTTCACTTTTTTTTTAATACACACATATAATTTTAAGAACGAATTGCATTTTTGGTCCCTGTGGTATTACACCATTTGCAATTTTGGTCCAAACTTATGCAAAGTGGCGATTTAGGTGCAATAAGTGAGCTTTTGTGGCGTTCATGGTCCAACGTTATCTTTCTGTTAATTTATCTCCGTTAGTGAAGGGTAATTTCGTCATTTATTGCCTATCTACCCTTTTATATACCTTTTTAACCCCAAATATATATATATATATATATATATTCTCTGCACACTAATGAGACACACTTTTCAAAACCCTAATATATACTCTCTCTCTAATCTCATTGTGTTTTCTTTTTCTTAAATCCCCAAATTCACTAGATCCGTCTTCAACCGCTGGAAACCTAATATATACACACTATTTCTTTTTCTTTAGTTCTTCATTTAGCTAAAGCTCAGATGCGTCTTCAACCGCCGCCTGATAACGTTGATTCGTTAGATCCGTCGGTTGTCCAGCGGTTTAGATGGAAACTATTAAGCTAGTATACTCACTGATGCTCGTTTCTTGGCCGGAAATCGAATATCTGGATATCGGATATCAATGAGTATTTCAAACACTTATCCTTCGTCTCTGTCAATCTATCTCGATACACAACCCAAGTGAAGATAAAAACGTTCCAGTGGATCTTTATATATATATATATATGTAATTTCACATCATTCTCTATATATATATATATATATATATATATCTATATACACATGTAGATCTATATCCAAATCTATATTACCACGATCCACCATCTCCATTCTCCGTCAAAATACCACCGTCGCCGGAGCTGTTGCTATATTTCATATAGATATGGAAACGATTAGATGTATATGTTATATATATGTTGTATGTATATATTGTTAACTATATTTCATTCATCAAGAATATTGTTAGTTGAATGCTTTTAAGGGTTGTGTTGGATTGAAGATTGCAAATATGGATATGAAAAGAAAAGAGCAGATCTTTTCTTCTTCTTTTTTTGTTTGGTGAAAGTGGAAGAGGTAGGGGATGGTTGAATGTTTATGTTTTGTTTTTGTTTGGTGAAAGTGGAATGGGATGTTATTGATATTGTTTAGATTTTTATTTTTTGTTGGCCGGCGGTGGTGATGGTCGAGTTGGCTGGCGGTTTGGTGGTGGCCGACACTGTAAGG
>JAOXNX010000011.1:1634359-1653799 GCA_028566075.1 Solidago caesia
AATGATGATGTGTCATGGGCATACTGAGTTTCAGTATGCTGGGTTGGAGGCAAAATAAGTTCAGTTTGTTGGTTTGGAACAGTTTGCTGACGTGTTGCTGAGGTGGCCGGTATGTTAGGGCATTTTGTAAAAACCATTGAAGATGACCTAAGTTTAATTAAAGAGAAGGCGTATTTAAAGTTTGGTAAAAACGATAAGTTTAATTAAAGAGTAGACGTCGATGCCGTTTGAAAAAAATAAAATAAACGTCGATGGACAATTTAAATATAAAAATTATAAAAATATATTTGTAGTAAAAAAAAAAAGAAAAAAAAAAAAAGAAGAAGCAGCAGCACATGCGGGCCGTGCACTATATTGCGTTTGGTTTTCACTCATCCTCATCTTTCCTAAAACCCTAAAACCAACACACACACAGTAAAACACACACATCATCCGCCCAACAACACACATACACACTCCTTACACCAACTCAAAAACACACACATACACACACATCCAATATCTCTATCTTATTATTATAATAATCAAAATCAAATCAAAGATCTCAATATATATTTTCATCTTGCTGTTTGTATATCTCTAAATCATCATCATCATCATCTTTTCAGCTTGATTTGCTGCTGCTGCTGCTGATACTTTGTTCAAATGGAGCAGCCGTTATCATCACTTGCATCTTCAGTTCCAACTTCATCCACTAAAAAACGGATTCGGATCTTCAAATCCGATATTCCTTCTATTTTACTCCTCAATTCAGGTCTTCTTTCATTGCTAGTAGAAATTTTATATACTTTCACTTCACTTCAATTCGATATATATATATATATATATATATATGTATATATGTATATACACACATATGATTATATGTATGTTAATATATACACACACTGCTCACTGATTCCTATAAGTGATGTTATCGGTTTCTAATTCAAATTTATGAAATTGTGCTTGAATTTTGAGTTTTTGACTATAACACACACATACACGTGCGCACACACAAAAATATATATATATACGTATATGTATGTGTATATATAGTTTGCTAGTTTTTATAAGTGATGTTATATTGTTGTTATCTGTTTCTAATATACGAAAGCAAGCTCTTCGGATGTATTTGAAGTTAGGAACTGCAAAAGTTGATTTTGTTTGTTGTAAATTAATGTTAATATATCTATTTATTGAAAATGTAGGTTAAAATTTAACATCTGCAAAGATAATTCAGGTTATCCAGTGTTAAGTCGGAATTTAACTTGGATATATATACATATAAACAGTTTACTGGTTTTCTTTGATGTTATATTGTTATAATCGTATCGGTAGCTAATATGTGACTGCAATTTCTTTCATATGTAATTGAATTCAAGAAATGTTGATGATTTAGTATTTTGAATTTTTGATGTACAATTCAGTGTTGATATCGAAAATGTAGACTAACAGCTATTTATCTTAGAAGAAGCTTGTTTAGTTGTTTATCGTATTCTAACAATTGCGAATATTATTACTGTGTAATTTAGGTTTGTTATCTTGGAACTGATTGACAACTTATTGACACGTCTTAGTATTGATAGTTAACTTATCTTAGTAACATTTGTTGTAAGTTAGTATTGATAGTTAACTTAGAAAACGGGGGATAATAGGCTTCGTAGTTTTGTAATACTAGGTGAATTCTTTTGTTTGCTCAAAGTCATGTGACATTTACTAATAGAACAGTAGTACAATTAAGGGGGATATGAAATGTGAGGGGTAAGTCGTAGTTGAATTGAATTGGTTGAAGTCTTGATGGATGTACAGCCATACAAGCAGGAAATAATGACAGCTTGATACACACCTTCATTTTGATTTATGTGGCATGGCTTTGATCAGGAGGGAATAAGAAATGAATTGGCAAGGTCACTACATGTCTAACTTATTTGTAAATACCATTACTTCTAAATTGATGTCAGATAATTAGTAACAATGATTATTATGAATTTGTATTTGCCTGTCTTAAGTACTTGGCATGACCTGAAAAAGCTGGAAAGAATGTTTAGAAGGGTTGAGAAACTAGGTCAACATTTCCTGTTACATAAAAGACCATCTAGTTCATGCCACGCACCAATGAAAGTCAACTAAGGTATTGGGTTTATGATCTGCCTCATCAACCCATCAATTTTTATTGTCAGTCTACTGGGCAACGTCCCTACACAAGTTGTTGGACTTCTCTCAAGAGGAAATGGATCATGGGAGTATGACTTAAACCATTATTTGGTGTATGATGACATGAACCATGACACTGTCGATGTCGTTTACTAAACTTAAATTGAATTTGATTTTGTGCAAATACATTAAATTTCTTTGCATTGACATGAATTGGAGGGGAAGGGTCTTTAAACTTTCTCGGGATGAACACCGGTCACCAGGTTTGGAATGAACATTAAATTAGCCCATCATATCACCAACTAGCTGTAACAACTAATTATATTGCACTCAGTGGTTAGTTGTAGAGAGATTTTAACAATTGTATTCTTTTTCAAAACTAGATGATCCCCAGTACTAGTTATTGGAACAAGCCATGGTATTTCTTACCAATAGAAAATTAGGATCCACTGGACTGCAAAATGTTATTCACAACTTGGTTTGTTTTTATAGCATTATGGTTCTGTTTATGATTTTCTACAAATCAAAAGCCAACTGTGTGTTATATGCATGTATGTGTTTATTTATTTATCACTGGTTTAACGGCATCCTTTGGGAATTTGAAAATCCTTTTAGTAGAATGGTTTGCTTTGTGAGTTTAAGTTAAGAATTTTGAACGGTCATCCTATATTTCAAGATGAGTTTGTACTCTAGGTGTCCCGCTGTCTGAAAATTTTGAAACTGCAAATGCTATTTCATTTTCAACGTTCATGGACTCATGATGGATTTTTGCCTTAGTTGGGCAAGATAATGGTTCATTGTGATATGCAGTGCTTTTTATAATATTGACACTTCAGAAGCTTTTAGCTTAAACTTTTAACTTTATGTAATAATTTTTTTCAAAACTGCTGAACCCATTGAAGTTTACTGGTTAGGTTTTATTCTTTGACTGGTATGTAATGTTCTTCTTATCTTTATAAATTATTATCACATTCTTCTTATTTAGTAAAGCAATTGTTAATACTGATTTCTCTCTTTATGGTATATTATTAATTTGACAATTTCACCTGAATTTGCAGAGATGTCAGCTGAGTTTTCATCACAGCTGGTGGATTTAATATTCATGACATTGTATATTTATGATGACCGAGGTTCAAGGAAAGCTGTGGATGATTTGATTATAAAAGCTCTAAACGAGGTTATATTTATGAAAACATTTGCAGCAAATCTTGTGCAGGCCATGGAGAAACAGTTGAAACTGCAGTCTCATGTCGGCTGCTATAGACTTATGAACTGGTCATGCTTGCTTCTTTGTAAAAGTCAGTTTATTTCCGTATCAAAAAATGCCTTTAGCAAAGTTGCATCAGCACAGGCTTTGTGTCTTCAAGTTAGCTTGCAAGGGTCTTCTCATGAGCGCAGGGCTTGCCGAAGAACTTTTATTCATTCGTTTTTGGAGGTTGATTAATGAGATGAAGTTTTATTGATGTTTGCTTGAACAAAATTTACTTGTTTTCTTAATTCTTTTTTTCTTCTTCTATATTTCAGTCACCTGACATTTTCAGTTTGTACATGGAAGAATTAAAAAGTGCAAGAATCTCGTATAAAAATTGTTCGGAAATGCTTTGTGTATTGTTGGACTATTCAAGTTCAAAGATATCATCACTGTTTGAGCAATGGAAGGTAAGAACCTTTCTAATTGATATATATTATACTGCTGTTTTGCATTAGATTTTTGTGTGAATGTTATGTGAACCCATCAAGAAATGGCAGAATGCTTTTTTCGAAAAAAACAGAGATGGCAAATTGGGTGGATTGGATAATGGGTAAATGCCAGTAATATTTGTACAGGTCAAAATGGGTCTGGTTTGGTTGACCTGAAACACTTTGTCCAAGTTAATCTTCTATAAAAATAGTTATTGTGTCCAGTATGATTAAAAAAATTGTATTTCGCTTTTTTGAACCAAACAAGGTTTTATGCTTTGAAGGTACAATTGGGTGACTTTTGAACTTTCCAACCAGTTTTCTTTTAAGCTTTTTTTTTTTGGTTATTTTTCTTACTCTATTTGTTTGACCCAGTCGAGTCAAAACATAGCCTAACTCGACTTATTTAAATTAATGAGTTGACACTGCGACCTGAAGACACAACATTCCGATATGTATTCTTATATTATGTGAAATTCTATGCATGAATGGGTGCAATTTCTCACTCTTTCTTTACTGCACAATGCAGCCGGTATATCTTGATATGTATGTACAAGCTGTTTTGAATACAAAGGATAAACCAACAAAAACTCTAAGTGAAGCTTTCCGTTCGTTGTATTGTCGTCTAACACATGAAGATTTTAAGAACGTTATTGTTCCTTCATCTGTGAAGATGCTGAAAAGGAATCCTGAGCTTGTTCTGGAATCCATAGGGGTTCTTTTGAGATATGTTAACCTCGATTTGAGTAAGTATGGTGTCGAAATTCTATCGGTGGTACTATCACAGGCCCGGCATGCAGACGAAGTAAGAAGACTTGCCGCCTTGGATATTGTCAGATGCTTGAGTCAAAAGTCTAGTAACCCTGATGCTATCGAGTCAATGGTCATTGCTGTCAGATCTGTAATTGGAGGTTCTGAGGGAAGACTCGCTTTTCCATATCAGAGGGTTGGCATGATAAATGCTCTGCAGGAGCTGTCTCGATGTCCCGAAGGGAAATATCTTAATGGCCTTTCTTCTACTGTATGTGGTCTTCTCATGACCAGTTACAAGGATGATGGTGGGTGTATACTTGAGTCTTTTTGTTTCTTTATTTATGACTTTTAACTGGTCATTTTCGTTACTGGTTAAAACAGGCCGGTGTTGGATGATTTACAGACACTTTTTGTCCCCTTTTTTTTTTCAGCGGTTCATGCTTTATTATGATAACAAAATCGACTTGTTACTATAATTTTTGAACTTCAAATAATATGATCTAGGTGGTCTCAGGCATTAATAATATACTTTTGGGAGACTTTAACTATTGTGACCCATTTGATAATTGATATGCTACCATTAAAGCTACTGTTTTTGATTGAGAAATGCTACATGTACAAAAGAATTAGAGAGAGATCTTTACAAAATGATGTGGCATCTGTGATGGAGTAATCACATAAGTTTTCTCTCTCTGTTTCTTCAGTTCTTCCTCTTCAATGTATTGGTGTCACATCCTTTTGAGACAAAACACGACCCATGTTGACCCATTCACTAGTAAATGGGTGGAAATTGTCACCTCTACAACATATGTATAAGTGACGCGAGATTGACTTTGAAATTCCAGGGAATGAAGAAGTGAAGCTTGCGTGTTTAACTGCTCTAGCATCTTGGGTGGCAAGATCAACAGATGCTGTTGGGCCAGAGCTTATTTCATTTATTGGCTCGGGTCTCAAGGAGAAGGAATCACTAAGAAGAGGTCATCTTCGTTGCCTACGAGTCATATGCAAAAATGCCGATGCAGTTTTACCTGTGCGAAACTAAACTATAAAAAGTTACTGTTTTTTACTACATTTCTTCACTACTGTCACTAAATCTTTTCTGATGCTTGCCATCAGGTATCTTCTTTGCTTACATCTCTTGTCCAGCTAGTAAAAACTGGTTATACTAAAGCAGCTCAACGGTTGGATGGCATTTATGCATTACTCATTGTGGTGAAAATTGCAGCTGCTGATATTAAAGCAGGTATTCTTTAATCTATTTTTGATGTTTATTTTTACTTATTTCATCTAAGGGCATGTTTGGTTGGGAGAAATATATAGAAATGAAAGAAATGAAGTGGATGAAAGCATTGGTTTTGTCACCAAATGTGAGAAACCCCAAGAAATAATTTCTGCGTTTCTTTCACCTATATAGCCAAAATTTTCTGAGAAACGGTTTCATTTGCAAAATGTGGGATATGATAAATTCATAATACATGTAGTTGCATTTTTCGAGAAACTATTCCCTCCCGATCTCATTTCTCTGTCTCTACCAGAGAGGGAAAACCATTTCTACATGTTCTCATTTCTCTCTACCAAAAATGCCCTAAAAGTGTTCAGAATATTAAGTTTTTAATGTTTTCTGCTGAAGATGAAACGGTGTCCAAGGAAAAGGTTTGGTCTTTGATTGCACAGAATGAGCCTTCAGTTGTCCCTGTTGCTATGGTAATTATATCTTTTTTGATTGTCTTTTTGATTTTTATTTATTGAATCTATGAAAGGAGGGAACTAGCAAGTTCTGCTATTTAACAAAATGCTTATAATATTCAAGACACATTCAGTGAGCATTGGATGTTTTCAATACATTTCTGTATGTGATATGCTCTATATATCTAATCTAATCGCTATGCAGGCTTCCAAACTACCAGTCGACGACTGTGAAACATGCATTGACTTACTTGAGTCACTCTTTGTGGATCATTCACACAGGTTTTTGTTTCTGCAAAATATTTGATCCTGTTAATCATATAGTTCTTTTATTATATTTATCAAGTTCTACACATGTTCATAAACTTGTTATCTATGCTATAGGGTTTTGGACATTCTTCATGTGAAGTCACTCATGCAGGTGAAGTACTATGAAGTTATAACATAATTTCCATTCCTTTGCTTGGAATTTGGTCACATGCTGATTTTTTATTCTGCAGCTTATCCTCACATTTATGTGCCATTCAAGTTGGGATATACGCAAAGCAGCTTATGGCTGTACCAAGAGGATTCTATCTGTTTCTCCAAAACTCTTTGAAGTTCTTATAGCTGAATATTCAGAGTACCTCACTGTTGTTGGGGAAAAAGTTGTAGCAAAATCAAGGTACAAATTTTATGAATGAGCTCAGCTATAACTATTGCTGATAATTTTGATCCATTTTTATGTGAGTGTGTCAATCTGGGTTACATTGTATCTCTAAGGTGTCAAACTGCCGAAATGAATAAAAGTAGCTTAGCAAGAAATGGGTTAAGTTGGGTCTAAAGTTGCTCAAAGTATATTTTTAATGCGTAAAACCTTCAAAATTTTCTGCTAAAACAGTATCATTGATGATACACTATTATTTGTGATAATTATCTGACACACTATTAGTTATAATGTATAAGACATAAAGTCGTATTGTTCAATATAACCTGACTTGTACCAGAATTTTCCTGTTTTTAGTCTTTTACCCTCTAACTGATCACCAGACCCGTTCAATTTGGTAACCGATTCTGTTTTTCTGCTAGATCATGCAGCTAACTTATTGCTATAATGCTATTGGTTAATACTATGGCATTTGTATTCTAATTTGATTTAGTTATATTTTCGTCTTTATGAGTATCGAGTAATATTACAAATGTCAGTCTTTTTCTTGCCTGTTTTGTGTTGGAGGTGGAATGGGTTGTATCTAAATACACATTGATTTGAGATGTTATTTGCAGTGAGACAGAAAACTCATTGGACGCTCAAGTAGCTTTTGTGCCATCTGTGGAGGTTTTGGTGAAGGCTTTAATGGTAATTTCATCTGGTGCGTTGGCTGCTACACCTATTTCCTGCATACGACTGATATTCTGCTCTCATCATCCATGCCTAGTTGGTACAGCAAAAAAAGATGCAGTTTGGAAGGTTAGTCTACCTAGTAATGCCAATTCCAAGTGGTGCAATTTTGTGCTCTCTAATACACATACACACATCTTATTTTCAGTCTAAAATGAGGTTTTTACATTACATTTTAAGTGGCAATTTCGACACATTTACTCAAGCCCTAACGAGTCAAGTGTGGTTGAAATTTTTGGAATTGTATTTTAAATCTTACAGATTCTTTAGTTTTTGCGTTAATAAATTTGATTATCACTGTAATAATGTAGTCTTTATATTAATATTCAAGACATTACTTTCTTATAGAGAAGGACTTGAAATGTTTGCTAGTTAGCCCAAGCTGACCAAACTTGGTTTGACCTGCTTCCTTCATGGCCATTCGCAACCTCACTTAATATTGTTAGTTGCTTGTCTTTTTAAACATTTAACGTTGTCTTTTATCAGAGACTGCAAAGGTGTTTGAGAGCTCTTGGTTTTGATGCCGTTGAACATATAATGGCCGACGTCAGTAACTTGTGTCAGGTAATTTTAGCTTTTTTGGTTGCAGAAACTTTTTCCGAAAAGAGCGATTCAAGATTAAGGTTTGTTAGTTACTATAATATATAAACCAAATTCAAAATTGTTGAACAGAGAATACTATATGAAGTGGTCACATGTGTGGTTTTTAGTTAGATTACTTCATTGGCTGTTTAAGTTTTTGATTTTTAAATTTACCCTTATTATATTACTGATTGTCACTAACCATTATTATAGAGTTTGCTTGGACCAATGGGGTTGATGAGTAACAGGCATCTGGAACAAGAAGCTGCTACACATGCTTTGTCAACTTTGATGACTATAGCACCTGCAGAAACCTATGCTGAATTTGATAAGGTTAACTGCACATTTCTATTTTTGGAAATTTTCATTAAGCATTAGTGCTGTTATGTTGTTTGACATTTAAATATTTACAGCACTTGAAAAGCTCTCCTGATCGGAGTGCGCACGATTTGCTATCAGAAAATGATATCCAGGTCAGCTTGATACATACGCTTATCACAATTTAAAATATCTGCCACCTTATTGTTTGATGTTTGTATGCTATAATCAATTCCTGTTTTTATTCACAAAAAATATACATCAAAGTTACCTTTCACTCACTACATTCTTAGTATTTCATATTTGCCCCCCTCCAATGTCACATTTGCAGATTTTCCGTACCCCTGAAGGGATGCTATCCACTGAGCAAGGCGTTTATATTGCTGAGTCTGTAGCTTCTAATAATGTGAAACAGGCTAAAGGCCGTTTCAAGGCCTACGAGAACAATGACAGCATGGTGATTATAACCTTTTTGTTAATTCTATTTCGATATAGCGGGTGTGTGAATGTGCATTCTAAAACTGTTTTTCTTATTAGTTTTTGATGTTCAAGTAAAATCGATTGTTATGTTGATTGTATTATCTTTTAGGGGTCAGGTATCTTTCCTTTGGGCAATTAGTTATGTACTTTCTTTAACAAAACTATGAGAATAACAAAGATTACTTATTTACCCTTATTTTTTTTACCAACAATTCTATTTTTAGGTATTTTTTATAAACAATATAATAGTTAGAATTTAATATGACAAGTATGTCTAAAAAACTTTTAAACAAATAATTTGTATAGTTGATAAAAATAGATTGTGATAGATTTATTTGAATACCCGAACAGTTTGTAAAACCATCCTTTTTGATAATTTTTTCTATCAACTTACCAAGTAATCAGAATTTGTTAAACACCTTATGAGCTAGTTGAAACAGCAGAAGCACATACAAGTATGCAGTGCTATTGATTATGATTAATAGATATCACACAATCAGTTTCAAACACATATCCAAACACCCTTATAATCTCATGAGCAATATTAATGACATAAAGGATTTATTTTCCTGTCTGCAGGACAATGGCAACTCCAACTCTTCTGGAAGGAGAGAAACTGCTGTTAAAGAGCGTGCCGCTGCAGGGAAAAAGGATACGGGGAAACCAACTAAAAAGCCTGGCAAGTGCTTTTTATTCTATCTTTCCCTTTCCAACCACAAATACGATTGCTTATTTTTTTTCTCTGCTCTTTCTTTTGTCAATATAGATAAACAAAAGACATCAAAGGAGGAGGCACGTGATTTGCAGCTTCGCGAGGAAGCTGTTGTCCGTGAGAAGGTCAAGAGCATACAGAAGAATCTTTCCTTGTTACTGAAAGCGTTAGGAGAGATGGCTATTGCTAATCCTGTTTTCACACATAGTGAATTACCCTCCCTTGTTAGTACCTTATATTTCGTATATAATATTTTATTTGCTGCTTTCCCATTTTTAGCTAATTTTGAACTACTCGTGATCATTTGTCAGGTTAAATTCGTTAACCCGTTACTGCATTCGCCAGTAGTTGATGAGGTGGCTTATGAAACTATGGTGAAGCTATCAAAATGTACAGCTCCTCCACTATCTAATTGGGGTTTAGATATTGCTACGGCCTTAAGGTTAATTGCGACTACTGAAGCTCATGTGTCGTGGGATCAACTTTCATCTCTTGGTGATGGTGATCACGGCAAGTCTTCATCGAGTCTCTTTGAAAGAGTAATGCATGGCTTGTCGGTATCATGCAAATCTTACCCCATTCCAGTGGATTCTTTTAGTTTTGTTTTCCCGGTAATTTTTAATAATTGCTATTATCACATGTATAGTCAATAGAAATTTACCGTAACAGTATTATAAGTGGAGCCAACGGCTAGTTGGGCGGGTTGGTTAACATGCTTAAGATGGGTAATTTTTTTTTTGTCATAGCTTAAAATGGGCCAAATATGATTACAGAATATATATTCTTTCATCAATAATCTGCTGTTCTAAAGGTTATGAGCATTAGACATACAGATTGGATGACTTTTCACCTGCTTGACACCTTACAAATAAAACACAACCAAATCAACTCATGCATAAGTAAATGAGTTGAAATTGCCACCTCAATTAGCAATATATCTTGTATCTCTTCAAGGACTGATGTTTATAATTGCTGCATTGTTCTGAAAAGATTATGGAGAGAATACTGTCATCTCCTAAGAAGACACAACTTCATGATGATGTACTTCGTATACTTTTCCTACATATGGATCCTATATTACCCCTTCCCAGGCTTCAAATGCTTTCAGTTAAGTTTCCACTTTATCTGAATTATTCATATTATTATTCTGTTTATTTATTTTGCATGGCATGTTCATATTCTGTGCTTTTTGGCAGGTTCTGTATCACGTGCTCGGTGCCATTCCTTCGTATCAAGGATCTGTTGCACCAGCATTGAATGAGTTGTGTCTTGGTTTGCGACCAGAAGAACTTGCACCTGTATGTTGCAATTTAAATTTAGAAATATATCTATATTGCTCCATGCTAGTATCTGCTTAAGCTTTCTTGACATTTTACGTACAGGCGCTATCTGGTGTTTATGCGAAAGACGTTCATGTGAGAATGGCGTGTTTAAATGCTGTAAAATGCATTCCAGCCGTATCCAGCCGTTCTGTTCCTCAGGATGTGGAAATTGCTACAAGCATTTGGATTGCCTTGCATGATCCCGAAAAGGTATCATAGGAATAGAAAATTCAGTACTTTCTTCTGTTTCTTTGCTGTTTTCGGATTATAATACATCTGTTTCAGTTACTACTGGTTTTAGTGTTGCTTTGGTATAATATCTACTGACCTCTTATTCTATGTAATGCTTATTTAATACTCAGTCAGTTGCCGAGGTGGCAGAGGATGTGTGGGATCGTTATGATCATGAATTTGGGACCGATTATTCTGGACTCTTCAGGGCTCTTTCTCATGTTAATTATAATGTTCGAATAGCTGCTGCCGATGCTTTGGCTGCTGTGTTAGATGAGTACCCAGATACGTTGCAGGTGACAAATAATCGTTATTTGAGCCGTTTAAATATCTTAGATTTGTTCCCTTACCGATATATGTATGTTCAGGAATCTTTGGCGACTTTGTTCTCTCTTTATATTCGTGATGGTGGTATTGGGGCGGACAACATTGATTCTGGTTGGCTAGGCAGACAAGGGACTGCTTTAGCTTTGCATGCTGCTGCTGATGTACTTCGAGCGAAAGACCTTCCCGTTGTTATGACATTTTTGATATCTCGAGCACTGGTAATATATATATATATATATATATATTTTGTACCTTGTTTATGAATCAGTAGTTTACCTGAGGACTTAGTTTAGCGGGATTTGGTATCAGATAGAGGTTGCAAGTTCGACCCATTTACAGATGAATAGGTTGATTTGGGTTATGATATATCTCTAACGGGTCGAAGTGGCAAATTAAAAGAATTCTCAAAGGAAGAAACAGGTCAAATTGGTTGAAAGTTGCCCAAAATGTACTCTTAAGGCATAAAATTTCTTTGCATCTTATCATAAATGAATTATATTATATTATTATTAAAATAATTGTATCCTTATAATCATATCTGACACTAGTTGTCTGTATAAAGTCCGAATATTTTCTGAATTTCTAAGTTCTACTTGTTTCACCCTGTTACCCAACCCACTTGGCCGTGTGTTTTGCCACAATGCCACCGCTGTTATCAAATCAAGCTATATATTGTCTGCTTATATTTCTCATTTAGTTTCACGGTGCATGAGTTTGATATATATTATGTTTAGATAGTCTGGATGAGATGCTTCTTTTTATTTATGTCATTTGATTTACTCTTTTGGTTAAAACTTAATTCTTTTGCTTTTTTATTAAATACAATAGTACACTGTTTTCTGTTTAAGGTATTCGATTAAGGATGGTAGTTCTGACCACCTTGATTGGAACTTCTTTTGATGGTTTCAACTGCAGGCTGATACCAATGCTGATGTTCGTGGAAGAATGATCAATGCCGGTATCATGATCATTGACAAACATGGAAAAGATAATGTGTCACTGTTGTTTCCAATATTCGAAAACTACTTAAACAAGAAGGCCAGTGTATGTCATAAATTTAAGATTTCACATCCGTTTAAGATTTTTAAGTCGATTTTTGTACTTAAACATTTACAGTGCCAGACTGCTAGTTATTCATCATGCTTTTTATACAAGAAAACTTCTGATATGTAAACCTTTTAGGCATCGGATGAAGAAAAATATGATTTGGTACGCGAGGGTGTCGTCATCTTTACTGGAGCTCTAGCGAAGCATTTATCCAAGGTTTGATATCATTTCTTTAGCAGTCTGCCAGAAATAATCTCAGAAGGGTTTTCACAATAATTTGTGTGGAACAGGATGATCCTAAGGTCCATACCGTTGTAGAGAAGTTGCTGGAGGTGCTAAACACTCCATCAGAAGCTGTCCAGAGGGCAGTCTCAAGTTGCCTGTCTCCATTAATGCAATCAAAGCAAGTATGATTTATGAATACCATCTTTCTTTACTAAACCATCTTGAAGTGTATCATCTTAGATGCAGCTCTTTTATTTTTCAATTCATACTTCAGAGTGACTTATTTTTCTGATGTTTCTTATCTGGGTTAGGAAGATGCAATGTCACTTGTCACCAGGCTATTGGATCAGCTGATGAAGAGCGAGAAATATGGGGAGCGGCGTGGAGCAGCTTTTGGGCTTGCTGGGGTTATCAAAGGGTTTGGAATATCTAGTTTGAAGAAATATGGCGTCGCCACAGTGCTACGGGAAGGACTTGCAAATAGGTTTGTTCTTTAAAACCTCTCCAGCACATCCCATCTGTTGTGTACACTGGAATTCATCTGCTCAAATCACAGAAATAAACAACTTTTGTAATAAGTGAAAGTAACTAAATTTTATGTTGATGAACTCTTGGGTTTTCTTTCTATGCTCTTACAAATGTAATTGCTATATATTTAGGAATTCTGCTAAATGTCGTGAAGGATCTTTGCTGGCATTTGAGTGCCTTTGTGAAAAGCTTGGGAAATTGTTTGAACCGTAAGTCAGTTTGTCAGTCTGGTTCAGAACATTATGATTTTTCCTTAAACTAGGTTAATCAATCACTGTGGGTGATAACTGTCTGACAGGTATGTAATATACTTGTTACCATTGCTATTGGTTTCATTCTCTGATCAAGTCATTGCTGTCCGGGAAGCTGCTGAAGGTGCTGCTCGTGCTATGATGTCTCAACTTACTGCACAGGGGGTGAAGCTTGTCCTTCCATCACTTCTGAAGGTTTCTCTCTTTCCTATTATTGTCAAATTCGGCCTAATCAAGAGTCTTATGACATCAATAACCTCATATATAATCATTTGTAATTTTTAATCCAAACCAACTTGATTACGGAGTATACTGTAGAGATGTAAATCAATAAACATAAACTGAAAAGTAATTGTTTCGTGTTGTCTGTGTTAGGAGAAATGGCCCGACATTTCTCCACCTCATAACTATGTATGGTCATTTGGAATTCTTATTACGCTTTATGGCTATCTGATTTTTCAGGGTCTTGAAGATAAAGCTTGGAGGACAAAGCAGAGTAGTGTTCAACTTCTTGGATCTATGGCATATTGTGCTCCACAACAACTTTCTCAGTGCCTACCTAGGATTGTCCCAAAATTGACAGAGGTAATTTGAACATAAAACATAATGTATGATGACTTGCATCAAAATGCTTACCACTAATGCAAAACATAATGTTATGCTTTACCAATAACCAAGTAGTTTGAAAAACAATTTTCTGTCTTTTTTGCATTAGTTCAACCTGTTTCATCTTAAGTTATTTTTTATTTTTACTTGTTTGAGTTGTTGATAAAACATAACTCAAATTGACCCATTTACAAGTAAATTGGAAAAATCCGCAGCCTCTAATTCATCTGTCGAAAGTATTTGCATGTCTAAGGTATCATCTGATTGATTTCAGGTGCTAACGGATACCCATCCGAAAGTGCAATCTGCAGGGCAAACAGCACTCCAGCAGGTCTCAGTATATATTTTTTTTAAATTAACCTTTTGTATTTCCATGATTATGGGAAGATTTAACTCTTTTTATGATATATAGGTTGGTAGCGTGATAAAGAATCCTGAAATCGCCTCCCTTGTCCCAACTCTTTTGCTGGGGCTTACAGACCCTAATGATCACACGAAGTATTCCCTTGATATTCTTCTTCAGGTAATGACTCCTTAATTTTGATTATTATGCTTAGCTTGGTAGCTTTACTTAAATTGTGGGTGCTTATTCATGTTTTGCAGACAACTTTTATAAATTCGATTGATGCTCCTTCACTGGCCCTTTTGGTACCCATTGTTCATCGTGGATTAAGGGAGAGGGGTGCCGAAACAAAAAAGAAGGCCGCCCAAATAGCTGGCAATATGTGTTCGTTAGTCACTGACCCAACAGATATGCTTCCTTATATAGAATTGCTGCTTCCAGAAATTAAGAAGGTATATTGTGTTCTATGCAGAAAATTCTGACCTTTTTGTTTTAATAACTGCAACATACTATTATTAAAGAACAGTGTTATCCTTGGCTGGTTAATTTTACAGAATTTCCTATTGATGAGTTGATTCTGGTTATCTTTCATCATCATTATTATTATTATTATTATTATTATTTTGCAAAAAACCACTTAACTTATTCAGAAAGTTGAATTGTTATTGAACTAATAGCATTTATTTAATTGTATCTGACGCACTAATTGTTTATAAAGAATTAACAACTTTTTGATAAAAGTGGTTCACGTCTCCGGTCTCCCAACGTGTCCCACACCAAAATGACCAGTTTCGGCTCGAATTAGTTTGAGCGTTGCTCAACCTGCCAGATTTGCCTATTTTGCCACCTCTAATATTTACAGCCCTGTCCTTTTTAATGGTGATAGTCACTTTGTAATTTATTGCATCACTTGAAACAGGTCTTAGTGGATCCAATTCCTGAAGTTCGGTCTGTAGCAGCCAGAGCAGTTGGTTCTCTGATAAGAGGAATGGGTGAAGAGAACTTCCCAAATCTTGTCCCGTGGTTGCTAGAAACACTCAAGTCTGATGGTAGTAATGTTGAACGTTCTGGTGCTGCACAAGGATTGAGTGAGGTCAGAAACTTTAAAAAAAAAAATTGTACTCCGACGGTGTTAATTTCATTATTATATCTGGTGTTACTCATGTCGAATTATAATAAGAAGCAATATTGGTTATTTTATTTTATATCTTATGCTTAGTTCTTTATGAACTATAAATTCTATATGTGCATGTACGTCATACTTGGGATTTACTAATGTTTAGAAAGTAGAATTTAGTATTATTACTCTAGACAATCATATTGGAGCCTTGTTTTTTCATTAGAGCAATAGTTAAAGAACATCCTCGCTCTTTATAGGTAGTGGCTGCTCTCGGAACTATGTATTTCGAGCACCTTCTCCCTGATATCATCCGGAACTGCTCTCATCAAAAAGCATCTGTGCGTGATGGTTATTTGACACTTTTCAAGGTGAGCCAGTTTCTTCACTTACTATTGTAGCTATCTTTATGTTTTGTAGATAATTTATACATTAGCTTCTTGTCTTCTTGCATAATTGTGTTTGTTTTTGTAATCATAAGGTTCTTTCTCTTGTAGTATCTGCCAAAATCACTAGGTGTGCAGTTCCAAAACTACTTGCAGCAAGTGCTACCGTCCATCTTAGATGGTAAGTAAAATTGCTCGCTCTGCCTAATTTTTGGTTTTGTTTCTAGTATACTTGTAATGCATTTGACTTAGAAAGTTTTCCGCACATTGGGGGATGTAATTAATTAATCTAACACACATTTTCATCAGGTTTAGCAGATGAAAACGAATCTGTACGTGAGGCTGCACTTGGAGCTGGGCACATACTGGTGGAACATTATGCTATATCGTAAGTTGTCCTAGAATGATTAGCATTTCAAGTTTTTTTAATTTGATGTCAGTCGCTTTTTTTTTTCTTTTTGCATTTCACAAGTATGTAGATTCTTTATTAACCAAGTGCTAAGTAGATGATGTTATTAAAGGGTATTTCATGTTACATAATTTGAGAGTTCAAACTGTATTGTACCATGATACTTTCTCTTTGCTTATGGCCTTCTTTGTTTCTATGGTAGGTCTCTGCCTTTGCTTCTTCCGGCTGTAGAAGATGGTATATTTAATGATAATTGGCGTATACGTCAAAGTTCTGTAGAGCTTTTGGGTGATCTTTTATTTAAGGTACAAGCCTCTCATTAGAGATGGCAATTTCAGCTTTTACCATAAATTTTATTGACTTGGGTTATATTTTACCTCCAATGGGTCAAATTGGCAAACTTTAAGACTTGGGTTAAAAGTGTAACGTGTCAATCTTGTTGAAGAGCATAAAAGCGACATGGATTGTATTGAAATGCTTACAACCTCTTAAACCGCTTAACTTCAAGCTAGATTAATTGTATCACAGTATAGTTTCTATAATTATTTCTAATTATTTTCTGTTTATAAAAGTTCAGCAGAAAGGAATACAAAATATTTACGGGCTAACAAATTCTGACAAACCCTATCTAAAAGTTGACTATTCTGATCCGAACTCGTTTTATTGACTTGCTTTTCAAGCCTTCTGGACCGCCTATTACTACCTGGAGTCATCTTTGCATTTGCATTTTCCGGAATCTATTATTCATATTTGGTATTGTGCTTCATCCAGGTTGCTGGGACTTCTGGAAAAGCGCTTCTTGAGGGTGGCAGTGATGATGAAGGTGCCAGTACTGAAGCACAAGGACGTGCAATCATTGAGGTACTTGGAAAAGAGAAGCGTAATGAAGTGCTTGCTGCACTCTATATGGTCCGCACAGATGTCAGCCTTTCAGTTCGCCAGGTATGATATTATAGGCTGATATGATTTGTAGAATTTGCAAAATGGGCGGGTTCGTAGCTATTCGAAATAGGTTAGGTCAACTTGAAACATATTTAGCCAAAAATCTGTTATAGACAATATCATTTTTGTGCCACAAGTATAATTACAGATGCCATAATAATATTTCAATAATTATAGTAATATGTTTCTTTGGTGTAAAATGATCTAAATACACTTTGAGGGACTTTAAATGATTTAAATACACTTTGAGGGACTTTCAACCTGTTTGACCCACTTTTTTCAAGCTTCTTTTTATATTTACTAGTCAACCTTCTGGAGAAAAACAATCATGCGGGGAGAGATATGCAACTGGCCCAGAATTGCTACATCTAGTTACATGTTTAAATATCTCTTTTTAAGGGGTTAGATATGTAATTTTGCATGTTTCTTATGTAGGCTGCCTTACATGTGTGGAAGACTATAGTTGTAAATACTCCTAAAACCTTAAAGGAGATAATGCCAGTTTTGATGAATACCCTCATCACTTCTCTTGCCTCACCATCCTCTGAAAGACGACAGGTATAGTTTTGGTTATATTCTACACATGCCATCCACCTATATTTGGAAACTAAAGTTTTACTTATTTTCTTAAGGCTGCTGGACGAGCTTTGGGTGAGCTTGTTAGGAAGCTCGGTGAGAGAGTTCTTCCCTTGGTTATTCCTATATTGTCTAAAGGCTTGAAGGACCCTGAATCTAGCAGAAGACAGGTATTTTATTTCTTTACCGATACCAAAGTTATTGTAATCTTGTATCTCTCGAGCATATTATTCTATTTTATTGGTTCCAATATATCGCAGGGTGTTTGCATTGGTCTAAGTGAAGTGATGGCTAGTGCCGGTAGGAGCCAGCTATTAAGTTATATGGATATGCTTATCCCTACCATCCGTACAGCTCTTTGTGATAGGTACGTTTATGTTTGTATATTCTTCTCTTTTAGTTTTATGTATTATCTGTATGATTTTTATTATCATTTGGGATTGTTGATTTCTTCCTTTTACAGCACGGTGGAGGTTCGGGAATCTGCAGGGGTTGCGTTTAGTACTCTGTATAAGGTAGTCTAAGCATATTTTGCATTTACTTTTTTATGATTTTGTACTCTGTTTATTATGTTAATTATGTCTGTGTAGAGTGCTGGAATGCAAGCAATTGATGAAATTGTTCCGACACTTCTCCATGCTTTGGAAGATGATGATATGGCGGATACTGCCCTTGATGGTCTAAAACAAATATTGAGGTACTGAGAAACACATTTTATGTGGCCGCTGTCATAGTCCTCTCTGCAACTCTTGAACTAGTACTAAAAAGAAATTTCCATATTATGACAGTGTCAGGACCGTAGCTGTGTTGCCTCATATATTGCCGAAGCTTGTTCATCTCCCTCTCTCGTATGTACCCTACTATTTAAGTTTCCTTTGTTATTTAGACATGTAGTTGATGATGCGAACTGTTAATGGAAACAAATGGAAACATGATTTTCAGTGCATTCAATGCACATGCTCTTGGAGCCATTGCTGAGGTTGCGGGTGCTGGTTTAAATGTACATCTTTCAACAGTTCTTCCCGCCTTGCTCTCTGCAATGGGAGATGATGATCATGTGGTATGCTGCTTTTCTCGTCTACCTTTTTTTAATAACATGCATATTCATCTTTTCGCATTCCGTACTACTTCTCCATTGGTATTCATGATTCAAGGTGGTAGTTTCAACCCATCTACTTAGAAATGAGTTGGTTCAGATTAAATACGTTGTTTCAAGTGGAACATGTGTAGCTCTCCAAAATAAATTTTGTTCTTGCAAAAAACAGTGTTTTGTAAGTAGGGATGGCAATGGTAATCCGACCCGATGAACATCCACTCGACCCGATCCAATATTGGTGGATATGGACGATGTTAAGTGGACGAATATTGGATGTGGAGCGGATATGGACGATTAATGGAGTGGATA